>RJWT010043161.1:0-12006 GCA_004365215.1 Cuniculus paca | reverse complement strand
CCCGAGGGGGCCCACCGGCAGCTGCTCTGAGCCAGGCCTGAGTTGAGTGTGTGAACAGCAAGTTCTGCCTGGCCATACGGCTTGGGACTTCACCAAGAGACCACTAGGAGTTTGTGTCCTACCCCATCGGCAACTGACGTTCGGGGCATCCCTGGGGCCCTGCCTACCTGCAACCCGCCCACTCACCCGGAGCGGCTGCTCTGGGCCAGGCATGGGTTGGGGGTGCAACCAGCAATTCCACCTAGCCATTCAGCTTGGGACTTGACAGGAGCCTGGTGGGGGTTTGTGTCTGTCCCCCATTGGCCAGGGGTGTTCGGGCATCACTGGGGTCCTGACTAGGCCCCACCATTTACCCAGAGTGGCCCTGCAGCTGCTTCTCTGGGCCTCGCTTGCGTTGGGGGAGTGCACAGCGAATTCGACCTGACTATGTGGCTTGGGACCTTGCCAACAGACAGGTAGGAGTCTTCACCCCTCCCCCATTGGCACCGGAAGTTTGGAGCTTCCCTGGCATCCTGCCTGGGCTCCACCCAGACACCACCCAGCAACAGAACAGCCACAGTGCTACTCTTGGCTGGAGCTGAAGGAGTGCATTGTGAGTATCACCTAGCCTTGGCAACTCTACTGTGCACGTTGGATTCACCTCCCACAGT
Source organism: Cuniculus paca (assembly GCA_004365215.1). Lineage (NCBI taxonomy): Eukaryota > Metazoa > Chordata > Mammalia > Rodentia > Cuniculidae > Cuniculus > Cuniculus paca. The sequence continues at coordinate 11,356 of RJWT010043161.1, read as the reverse complement.
GGAATACAGGAAAATGACAAAACGAAAGAGCAAAATGCAATCTTGCACCTCCAGTCCTTCCCAAACAAGCCAAAGAGACAAAGTCACAGAAGAAAATAAGAGCCACACACCTGAAACTTTGGAAATGATAGCAACTAAAGTAAAGAAACAACTCTAAGAAACTTTAAAGGAACTGAGGTTACAAATGATTTCCCAGGTTAAAGAAGAGATGATAAATGTAATGAAAGAAATGCTAAGCACATCTAAAGAAGATATAGTTGGAAAAACAGAGGAACACTGCAAAAGGATGGAAACATTGAATGAAGACTACAAGGAATTAGAATGCATGAAACAGATACAAAGAGATATCTGGGAAATCAAGCATGCCATTGAAAGCTGGCAAAACCACCTCAATGAATGTGAAAATAGAATTTCAGACCTCGAAGACATGATTGCAGCTAGTGAGGAAGAAATGAAACATCTTTTAAAAATAACAAGGAATCAGGAAATAGCAATTCAGCAGTTGCAAGATGATGCAAAGAAAAACAATATAAGACTAATAGGTGTAAAGGAAAAAGGAGAAAACACAAATGACATAAAATGACTATTTAAAGAAGTCATAGCTCAAAATTTCCCAAACATGGGAAAGGAAACTGACATACACATAAGTGAAGCATACAGAACTCCAAATAGCCAAAACAAAATAAATCAACACCCAGACATATAATTATCAGCATTCCAGAAATTCAACATAAGAACAGATTATTAAAAGCTGTGAGAGAAAAGAAGCAAATCGGATATAAAGGAAAGCCCATCAGAATCACAACAGACCTCTCAACACAAACAATGAAGTCAAGAAGAGCATGGAGTGAAGTATTCGAAGTCCTAAAGGAAAACAACTTTCAACCCAGACTGATGTACCCTGCAGAACTATCCATTAAAATTGATGGAGGAATAAGATATTTCCATGACAAAGAGCAGCTGAAGAACTTCATGACCACCAAACCAACCCTGCAAAGAATATTGAAAGATACTCTAGATAAACATGAAAATAGCTATGACATCAAAAACATCAACAGAAGAAGAACACCAAGCAGGCTAACAATTAAGTAGAGGGAAAAAGTAAAGAAACCACTGCAGAAAGATAACATGACTAAAACACGCCAGTATATATCAGTTATAACCATAATGTAAATGGCCTCAATTCACCAAGCAAAAGAAACAGACTGGCAGAATGGGTCAAGAAACAACATCCAACCATATGATGTCTACAAGAAACCCATCTAACCCAAAAGGAAATTCGTAGACTGAAAGTCAAAGGATGGAAAACAATACTCCATGAAACAGGAACCCAGAAAAAAGTAGGGGTAGCTATTCTGTTTGCAGATGATGTGAACTTCAAACAAATAATGGGCAAAGGAGATAAAGAAGGTCACTACATACTGGTTAGGGGAAAACTCCAAGAGGAAGAAATAACAATCCTAAATATATGTGCACCAAATGTGGGAGTACCCAACTATATAAAACAAATATTAATAGAAATGAAAAATCAAATGAGCAATAGCACTATTATAACAGGAGACCTTAACACACCCTTGACTCAAAGAGACAGATCAACTAGACAGAAAATCAGCAAAGAAATAAGAGAACTGAATCAAAAATGTGAACAAATGGACCTGGTAGACGTCTACGGAGTTTTCCACCCAACAACATCAGAGTATACATTCTTCTCAGCTTCACATGGTACATTCTCTAGAACAGACCATATATTGGCCCATAGAACATACTTAAATAAATGCAAAGGAATTGAGATTATCCCACGCATACTATCAGATCACAGTGCCATCAAACTGGAAATTAATGACAAAAGAAATTGCAAAAACTTCATAAACACATGGAAATTAAATAGCACACTCCTGAACAATCAGTGTGTCACAGAAGAAATTAAAGAAGAAATTAAACAATATCTACAAGCAAATGAAAAGACAAATACAACTTACCAGAACCTGTGGGATGCAATGAAAGCAGTCCTCAGAGGGAAATTTATTGCGGTGAATTGCCACATCTGGAAAATGGAACGAATGCAAATAAACAATCTGATGATATACCTGAAACATCTAGAAAAAGAAGAACAAGCCCAACCCAAAGCCAAAAGAAGGGAGGAAATTGCAAAGATCAGAGCAGAAATTAATGCAGTTGAGACTAAGAAAACAATACAAAGAATCAATGAGTCAAAGAGCTGGTTCTTTGAAAGAATAAATAAAATTGATAAGCCACTAGCCAACCTTATTAAAAAAAGGAAAGAGAAAACTCAAATCCATGCAATAAGGAATGAAAAGGGTGAAATCACTACAGACCCTGTGGAAATACAGAAGATCATCAATACCTATTTCAAAAATCTTTATTCTCATCGGTTCGATAACACTGAAGAAATGGACAGATTTCTAGAAACATATCAATTACCAAAACTGGACCAAGAAAATGTAAAACTACTGAATAACCCAGTTTCAGTTAATGAAATAAAAAATGTAATTAGAACCTTACCAACCAAGAAAAGTCCAGGTCCTGATGGATTCACAGCTGAGTTCTACAAGAATTTCAAGGAAGACTTAATGCCAACACTCCTCAAACTCTTCAATGGAATTGAAAGGGAAGGAAGTCTCCCTAAATCATTCCTGGAAGCAAGTATTACCCTAATACCAAAACCAGAGAAAGACCCAACCAAGAAAGAGAACTATAGGCCAATCTCTCTAATAAATACAGATGCAAAAATCCTCAATAAAATACTGGCAAACAGAATGCAGCAAGTCATCAAGAAGATTATACAACATGACCAAATGTGATTCATCCCAGGAATGCAAGGATGGTTCAACATAGGCAAATCAATCAATGTAATACACCATATCAATAGAGCCAAAGATAAGAACCACATGGTCATCTCAATAGATGCAGAAAAAGCTTTTGATAAAGTCCAACACTCTTTCATGATAAGGACCCTACAGAATATTGGAATAGATGGCCCTTACCTCAATCTGATAAAAGCCATCAATGCAAACCAACAGCCAGTATCACATTAAATGGTCAAAAACTGAAAGCTTTCACTCTAAAATCAGGAACAAGACAAGGATGTCCATTTTCACTGCTCCTATTCAATATAGTCCTGGAAACATTAGCCAGAGCAATTAGAGAAGAGACAGAAATAAAAGGAATAAGAATAGGAAAGGAAGAAATTAAGTTATCACTATTTGCAGATGACATGATACTCTACATGCAAGACCCACAAAACTCCATAGAAAGACTTCTGGATATCATAACCAAATTCAGTAATGTAGCTGAACACAAAGTCAATACTCAGAAAACAGTTGCATTCCTGTACACAAACAGCAAAAGCACTGAGAGAGAAATGAGAAGAACCACACCCTTTACAATATCACCCCCAAAAATGAAATACTTAGCAATCAACCTGAAAAAGGAAGCAAAAGATCTATTCAATGAAAATTAGAGTACTCTGAAAAAAGAAATTGAAGAGGATCTCAGAAAATGGAAAGACATTCCATGCTCATGGATAGGAAGAACAAATATTGTGAAAATGGCCATTCTTCCAAAATTATTATACAGATTTAATGCAATACCATTAGCATACCTCACAGATCTAGAGAAATCATTCTTAAAATTCATCTGGAACCAGAAGAGAACTAGAATAGCAAAGGCAATTCTGGGCAGCAAGGGCCCAACAGGAGGTATCACAATCCAAGACTTGAAATTATACTACAAAGCTACTGTAATCTAATCCGCATGGTACTGGAATCAAAACAGACCTAAGGTTCAATGAGATAGATTAGAAGATACAACCCGAAGTGCAAACACACTCAGCCACCTTATCTTTGACAAAGGGACCAAACGTGTTCACTGGAAGAAAGATAGCCTCTTTAATAAATGTTGTTGGATAAACTGGCTTTCCATGTGCTGAAAACTAAAATTAGACCCAAGCCTATCACCATACACTAAACTAAAGTGAAAACGCATCAAAGATCTAAATATTAAAACAGGAACACTAAATCTGCTGGAAAACAAAGTAGGTAGAAATCTTGAAAACATAGGAGTAAGTGGAGAATTCATGAACAAAAATCAAACTGCATGGGAAACACTTCCAAGAATCAACAATTGGGATCTTGTCTTGTTAAAAAGTTTTTGCATGTCAAAAGAAATCTCCAACACAGTGAAAAGAAAACCCACCAATTGGGAAAAAAATTTAGTGACCTACCCTTCAGACAAAGGTCTTCTATCTAGAACATATAAAGAATTGAAAAACATCAGGCCCTCAAAATTCAAAGACCAAATCTAGAAATGGGCATCTGAGATGAAAACATACTCTTAAGCTGAGCAAATACGAATGGCAAATAAATACATGAAAAAATGTTCAGTATCATTGGTCATTATAGAAATGCAAATTAAATCAACTCTGAGATTTCTTGTCACTCCAGAGGTTTCCAAAAAAGCTAGGACTGGCAGTTCCATTTGACCTAGCTATTCCGCTTCTGGGCATATTCCCAGAAGAAGTGAAATCATCATACCGCAGTGATATATGTGCACCCATGTTTATAGCAGCACAATTTGTAATAGCCACATCTTGGAAACAACCCAAATGCCCATCAATTGAGGAATGGATCAAGAAGATGTGGTAGTTTTATACAATGGAGTACTATTCAGCTATAAAAAATGATCACATGGATGCTTTTATAGGTAAATGGATGCGACTTGAGACCATACTCATAAGTGAAATAAACCAAACACACATGTGTAAACGCCGCATTGTCTCCCTAGTGTAGGAAATTGAAAGACTCAATAAGATACAAAATTCCCAATAAATATGGAGAAATGGTTCTGAAATCCAATGGTGCTTTTATTCTTTGATTTGATTGGTTTAAGTCCCTTTCCTACTATTTGAAAGCAATAAGCGAGAAGATAGGACCAGTTCTTTTGAAAAATGAGTCACTACGGTAACCATTGCTGGTTTCTTGTTGTCCGACTTGAAGGCCTGTAATGCTCTTTTGTTTTATCTTGTTTTATATTATTTTGTTTTGTTTGAATTTATTGTCTGTAAATGTATGAACAACCATTTTGAAGAAAGCAAGAGACACTACGGTATCCATTGTTAATCTCCTGTTGTTATGTTTTGAAAACCTGTATAGCTTGCAGTGTTCTGTTTTGAATGCTTGACTCTATTGTTTTCTTTTGCTTTGTTTTGTTCTATTTTGTTTTGTTCTGTTCTATTCTCTTTAAAATAAGAAAAAAATAAAAAAAGAGAAAAAAACCCCAAAATTTTATTTTTTTTTTAGGCTATAATACAAGTGGTATCATTTGGAATTAGCAATGTGCACAATGGCAGAAATTGTGCACTAGCACAAGAGTAATGAAGAGCCTTAGAAGCACTGTATGTCCAGAGTTCATTGCAAGAGATCATACAATTCAAAATTCATGGAGTGTCAAACCAGGGTAAGTAGTGTAAGAGAAAGTATCACAACCTGAGTGACCTAGCTTTTTCCCCACTCTTTCCAGAAAAGATCCAAATGTCAAACAATAAATTCCCAGACAGCCTACCAGTAAACCTTACTCCACCATAGTCTAAACCTGATTAGTCCCTATGATTTATAAGCAAGGCTGAGTGAAGAGGCCAGTAAGATCTAGGCTTGCTCTTATCTAATGCCTGTTTTAACATAGGCACTCCATATGTGTTGAGTAAATTGAGAGACTAATTTGGACTCCCCCTCTCCTTACTCTCCAAAGTCCTGCCCAGCTTCTTAGAACTTAGGACCAGTTCTTAAGATTTACTCTCTAGATCATATAGTTCCACAAGAGGAAATTTAAGAGATTCCCCGAGGGAAAAGAAATATTCTCAAACAGCTGATACTTAACCAGAAAGTGAGGCAACCCCTACAGCTAAGATAGCACAGGGAAATTAGCTCATGAAAGAATTTCAAATGTGGCTTGTAAGAGCCAGCTTCACCCATCACTTCTGCTGAGTCATTATGAGGCAGGAATGTACATCAAAGCTGAATCCAGGTGCAGGCAAGGTCTGGGTTTGGCTGTCAGTATTTGCAAATTGCAGTCACAAGTAGGCCTGTGACTAAGCAATGAATTTGGAGAACAATTCATTTATCCACTGGAAGTGTGTTTTGCTAAGATAGCACTATGCATTTTTCATAGGCCAAGAGCCTGGGCTATTGGCCAGGTTTCAAAGTCCAATGAGCTGTCGCTGAGTCAGTATGATAAACAGGGGTGTAGGTGTTACTGTGTGTTATGTGCTCAGTATTATGTGCTAGGGAATATTCTTATTGTCTACCTAGGAAGACCATCTAGACTGTCCTTAAGAATGAAGATAGGGAGTATTTAATAGGGTGACCTTTATGACCTGGATATATGTAAGGGAAGAGTAGAGCCCAAGTATCTCCCTGAAAGAAGCGATTACCTCCGAGGACTGATTCCGCTGTTATGAGAAAGTCCTCTCCTTTGGCACAGGCACAGAGCTCTCCCTCACCAGACTTCCCAGTAGTTGCAATGAGTGCTGCTCAACATCCTTTTATTTCCGAGGGCCTCCAGAATACATCATTTCAGTAAAAATTTCTCATCTTTGGCAAAATTTTTGTGATCCACTTGCCCTTTATGGCTACTCGTTGACTAAAACTTGTGAATATTGGCTTTCTCTGGAAAAGAAAAAATTTGCCATATGAACTTGGGAAAACAGAACTCACCTCCTCCTGGACCTGTTGTCTCACGTGGTATTTCCTAATGTTTCTCCCCTCCACTCCTCCATCTGGGCCAACGTACTCTCAGTGCAATGATATACTAAGTGGAGGCATTTGGGCTTGAAATAAGGCTGTTGGTCAGAGAACCTCCTTGATGTATTAAACATCAGAAGCATCTGTCAGCCGTGATGCGATAACAGTTCAAAGCCTCTAATTTTTATTTTAATTTTGACATTGCGGTGCTTTGTGACCTTGGGCCATGTTTAATCATCTCTGGTCCTTAATTTCCTCTGGTCAAGAAGAAAATCACTGAGTTGACTTTATAAACTAGCTGCCTTGGACTGCCATAACATTATATCAGAGACTGTGTGGCCTAAACAACAGGGATTTATTTCCTTATGTTTCTGGTTGCTGAAAGTCCAAGCTCAAAGTGCCAGCAGATTTGCTTTCCTTTGCCAGCTTCTTCCTTGGCTTCCAGCTGTTCTCTTCTTACCTCAAATCTTGTGTCCTTGTGGACACAAGCCTTGTTTCTCTCAGTATGATAAACTTCCTCTTCTTCTGAGTACATCAATCATACTGGGTTACTGTCCATGCTAGCGGCTTAACTGTAGTGCAATCACCTCTTTAAAATGTCCTATTGGCAAATACATAGTCGCATTCTGAGGTACTGGGGTTAAGAGATTCAGCATGCGATGTCTGGAGTACTCAATTCAATCCACTAAAGGGCACATGGATTATTTATCTAAAGAATTAAGGATCTTTTTTTCTTATTTTAGGTTCTTCTAGAAACCAACCTAAAACTAAGATTCAAGTGCAACTAGTTTATTTTGGGAGATGTGTGAAGCAGTGATGGGAGTAAGAATGTGGGGTTGAGAAGAGAAAGTAGCCAGTAATGTGTTCATTATGGAAGGAATTACTACTGTGGGTGACTGGAGCTTGATACCAGAAAATTGTAGGAAAAGAATATGTGTCTCGAAGTTAGGCCACCCAAAAGATAAGGGACCTGGGATTGTTTTGTTTTGTTTTGTTTTGTTTCGTTTCATTTTGTTTGAGACAGGATCTCACTCCATAGTTCAGGGTGACCTTGAACTCACTATGTAATCCAGGCTGGCCTCAAACTCACAGAAGTCCTCCAGCCTCAGCTTCCAAACACTAGAATTACAAGCATGTGCTACCATGCATGGCTGGGATCTGAAGTTTTTATACACCCACTCAGATATGTCCTCAATTGAAAAACACTTAAGAGATGTGAGGTTTGTGAATTCCTTGAAATTCTAGACTGGAGTATAGAAATGCCTGCAGGTTAATCCTGCATGCAGTGAGGAGTTCCTGGCAGTTGAAACTCATCTGAAAGCACTGAAGTTGTACAGCCCAAGGAGAAAGGGCTGCTAGAGAGAGCAATACCATTCTGGCTCAGAATTCCATGAATGAATTTGTGTGAATGTGTGCACATGTGCTCAGAGGAGAGAATAGAGACCAACATTACAAAGTTCATAAGTCATTGATTACAAGTTACTGAATAGAAGTCGACAATGCAAAGTGTCTGCATTTGTCAGGGTTGGCGATGCAAAGCTAAACAGTGGCTCATAACTGAAATGTATTCCTTGTTTTCATGAAGTCAAAAACACTTTGGTATTCTAGTCGTATAACTTCCACACCTCCTAGAGCAGTGGTGGCAAATCTATGGCACCCATGTCACAGAGAGCTGTTTGTATCAATGAAAGCTCTAAAAGGTTTAGCATCACTTTCCTAGAGTCTCAGAACCTTGCCTAGAACTGGTTATAAGAGAGACAGTGAATGTGGCATAGGCTTAGCTGCCTCCTCACCACACTGCCCTGAGGATAGGCTTCTCTTATGTTGCTTTTACTCTACGATTTCCTGGAAGCCTGGAGAGTCCAGGTGGGATCAGCAGGAAGAATTGGTCACTTTAATGGGTGCATATAAAGGGCCCCACCCAAAGAGAGAGGCTACTCCTACAGGACAATGAAGCATGTACTTAATTACCATGCTCACAACTTTGGTTTATCAATGTTAAGTAACACAGCACAGTGCTTAAGACTATGCACTGTATAGTCATGGGCTTTGTTCAATCCTTAGTCCTTTCCAGTCACAAACATAACACTTTGCATTTCCATAACTTGGTGCCTTCACATGCATTAATACTCACTGTCCCCGGTCACAGTAAGCTCCATGAGAAGAAGGACCTTGTCTTGAATACACTTTGGTATTCATGACACATAGATAGAGATCAGGTGTTTTGTGAAATGTTGAAGAATACGTAGATAAATGAAAGAATGGATGCTTAGAAACAGAGACTCGGAGTGATAGAGTTCATATAACACAATCACATTCTGCCCTGCCTAAAAATTCCAGTTATGAATGACAGTGAGTTCCTTTATCCTGATGTGATGGGAGCTGAGCTATGTGGCAGGAATATTACAGCTAACTGAGGCATCAGAAATGGAACTGGATGAAAGTTACAATTGATTCCAATGATGTGAGCCTAGAACTCTGTGCTATATTAGCTCAGAGAAACTCCAAATGTGTCCAGTCTTCAAACCGAGCAGCTCTGCAACTCTAAAGCAATTCTGCAACTCTAAAGCAATTCTGCAACAAGTTAGTTGCTCTAAAATTTTCCTGCTTGTTCTGAGGACCCCATACCAAAGATTTGTCTTGCCTGAAACTGTCTACCTGCTGCTAACTGAATTTGGCAAGCTTACTGAAATGCTGTGAAGTTAACAGTCCTCCAAGGGAGAAAGTCTTATATGAGAGGTTGTCAGAGGAGATTCTGGCTACACCTAATCTGATAGTTAAAAGTGGAGTGTTCAAACAAAAATGGATAAACACTAAGTAGAGGTCCCAAAGGACATGCAGAGAGCTCATTGGGGTAGGCAGAACTTTTCTGTCATTTGACATTACATGTTGGTTGAAGTGAGCAGGATTGTACTGTAGTTAGTAAGCTCTGGGGCAGAACTAGTGTATTCCCTGAGAGCAACACAGAGAACTCACTGGCTTCAGCTCTGTCGTCCTTCCACCATGTGGCTTTATGCTGTGGTCCTGGCCTCTCTCACTGTTTACACAGCTTTCAGTGAGCCCTTCTGAAATACATTTATGAGGGTCCCATTTGGAAATCTGTGCCCTGGCACAGGCAGGAGATATGTGGATAGGACAAGGGCCTGAATGTGAAATTCCTCATCAGTGCTTACCCTCCCATTTGAACTTGGAGCACTTGATCCCAGGCAGCCCCCAGAGACTAAGGGAAAGCTAAGCATTCAAGACCTCAGAGAGGCTTCAGGCACAGGAAGGCACTGAGATAACATCATGCCTCACACATGAGGAATGAAGAGGGTTTGGTTTATTCTCCTCTTGATTCTTAGTCCAGATCTAACCAAATCATGGAGAGTACTTCGCAGAATATTTGAAGCATCAATCAGGAACCAGAATGGAGTATGAATCCCAGTTCAGAATTTCTTAACTATGCTGTGCCCAGTTTAGTCTAGAATAGGGATGACAATCCTCCCCACCTCATTGGGCTGTAACAAGATGAAATAACTTGTTTCTAAAGTGCTTAGGGTTGTTCCTGTTCTAGAGGAAGTATAGGAGAAAGATGGACATTTAAAGGGGTTGATTTAACATGGGGTATATTAATAGAAAATTTAACACATAATGAAATCAAATCAGGGGCCATGGGCCCTTGAAAAGATAATTTGTTACTAAGCATTCCCAACAAGCAAAGATATATCTCCTGATGGAGGCAAAAGGGAAGCTATAGACTCAGTCAGGAGGCAGAAGGACAGGGAAAAGTGTGGCCAAAGCCTTCACTGTGGTTTTCCCTGGAAGAAAGAAAAGAGGTAGAAGTAGATGGTGAAGGGTTTTCCAGGCAGACTTATTTCAGTGTATTTGGGGGCTCGTGGATTTCTCTGTCTCATGCCTTATGAGACCCTTAAGGAGGTAGATGGAGTGTGGGCATTGAATTGGTTGGACCCTAAGAGTGACAGTTCCTCCAGGATTAATCAAGATCACACATGTAAGCATCTAATAGAGAAAATATGATACACAGTTATTAGCAAGGAATGACATATGTCTTTGCCATTGTATAGAGGGAGAAACTGAGATTCTCTGGGAAATGTACTTGTTCAACATCACTTGGAAAATCAGCCCTACTCTATCTATAGCTCCTGAAGCCAGAGCCAGTATTAGGACATCATCATTCTGTCAACCCAATTGTGGCCTGGATTAGCTGCTCTCTGGCTGTGTGACACTATGAGAGACCTAGAAGTAAATATTAGACAACGAGAGAGGACCAAAATTGGAGTGGAGTATCCCTTTATTGCTGGTTACCACTGCAATTCAGCTCCACTTGCATCTCCAGAAAGTCCATACAGTCTGCTTCCACTTCCTTAGTTTGCTCATCTGTTAAGAAGGAATAGCAATACTTACCCGAGCAAACATTTATCGAGACACAAAATGAACTGGAAAGCATATCTCACACAGAGTGCTCAAAATGTGCACATTCCATTTAATTTAAGTGGTAACTGCTCTTTCTGTCATTCTCCTTTATCCCTTCTACTCCATCCAACCATGTTTTCACCTTGGGAAATTTGGTTTCTGCTCACTTTATATGGGTTGAA
>RJWT010043160.1:0-12003 GCA_004365215.1 Cuniculus paca | reverse complement strand
CCCTTTACCCTTCCTGGACCTCAGAAATTCCCCCCACCATGCCTTCTGTCCTGAGGGATGACACAGCTGAACCTGTCCTGGCTGGGACTGTGGTCAGTTGCAGCCTCCCCTTGGCTGTTCCTGATACTGGTTGGGGCCTCCTGGCTATTGGCTCGAATTCTGACCTAGACCTATGCCTTTTATGAAAACTCTTGTCATTTCCTATGTTTCCTTCAGCCCCCAAAATGCAACTGCCTCCTGAGTCACCTGGGCATGGTGAGTGTAGGGTATTGGGGTTAATGGACTTCCCAAGGACTCAGAATCAGGGAGCTGGATGGCAGAGAAGCAAAGGAGGTGGCTCCCTCATTCCTGTGTGACAGTCTCGATCCGCATGAGTCTCACGCCATCTTCCCACCCATAGTCTTTGGATTCATTTCAGATCCAACTTCTCAGTGTGAGTGCACCTGCGGGGAGCCCCCAAAGTGGACTACACAGAGTGAAAGTCCCTTGTATGCCCACGCTCTCTTCTGTCGGACCCGAGACATTTTAAGGGTGCTGTCCAGGGTCTGCTTCCTGTCTGGACTGTGTCCTCCAGTCAGCGCATCTCTGGGTTTCCTGTTGTTCACAGGAATGAGACTCAATTCCCCACAACACAGGAGCACAGCTGGTCCCTGGAGGTGAGCAGTTGGCTATTTCTCCTGCTCCCCTTCCTGTGACACCTTTCTCTAATCTTGCTCTTTTCTAAGATATAACACTGAGCTCCACTGTCTGACCTGAATAACAGCTGACCACTCACTTCCCCTTTCAGAAACCTTCCCTGACCTTGCCCCCTTTGCACCACACTTTGACATCTGACTTTAATCTGCTCAGCCCGTTGGGTGACGAGGCCTCCCTTGCTTCATCTATGAAGGGCACAGTTGCTTTGCCTGCGCACCAGATGCTCTTTGTCAGAGCTTGGTGGGCAGCAGGTGCTCACAGACAGTAGCCATGTCCATGATGGAGAGTTAGAGGTCATTTCTACTCCCCTGGGGTCTAGGCAGTCTGTGGTATGTGAACCCTTTTCCACAGAAGGAACCGGCATCTCTGAACCAGTCAGAACATGAAAAGATATAAATGAAACCTTAGGGACAAGTCTGTCGCCAACAGTACAACCACCAAGGGTATTTCCTCTTGGAGCTGGAACAACTTTCGGAATGGGAAAATGCATCTTCTCAAGCCAAGATGGGCATCTCTGTGGGCACTCTGTGTAACTTCGCCATCCTCCCTGGGATGTACCGTTGGGAGTTGGAGGTGGCCCCTAGTGGCATTTAACAAGAGGATGCGGAGATCCCTCTCATCTCTGCTAAATGCAGACGCATGTTCACTACAGCGGGCACATCATCTCCGTAGATTGAAGGAGATGCCTATGGAGGCCCCTAGGATGGTTTTTCAGTCAGGGTTCTCCAGAGAAACAGAACTAAGTGGGAGGGAGGATGGAGCGAGAGAGACCCATAGCTCAGGTAAGTTGACCCCTGAAATGGGCCATCTCAGAAACTGACCACTGATACCTTGAATGCAGGTGCCTCCCACAGAGCAGGGTTTGAAGGATGTGGCTCAGCTGGTTGTCACTGACCCCTGGGGGTTTATGATGTGGATGGGGCCCATGATGCCCATCATCATCTTGTGCCACCCTGAAGATGTCCGGTGCGTTCTCAGCGCCTCAGGTAACCATGTGGAGCGCATAGTGGTGGGTGCTATGGCACATGCAAAACCTTCTAGCCCCTCCTCCTCTATGTCTATGTGGCTCCTGCAGCACCTTGGCTTCCCTCTTTTACCTTCCCTCTTTCAGTCCCCCCCTTTCTTTCAAGTGGTCACCTGCTCCCAACCCACTCTCCCTCTCCTGCTGTCACCTGCGCCATTGTGGTCTTGCTATTCTGGGCACTCAGTGGAGGAACTGCTAATCTCGAGGAGATTGGACAGGGACATCTCACATGGTCAAGGATGGGCCCAAGGGAGATGGATTGTGTCAGCCCACTGGAGAAAGGTGCTTTCTGCTAGGCAGGCTGGAAGGTTTCAGGAAGGAGAGGTGGTCAAGGTACAATTTGCTTATGAAGGCTTTGAAGCAGGGCAAGGTGATGTGGTGATCATCAGAAGCACTGATGTTTCCTCCCAGGTCTGGCATCAGCTGTGTTCATTCACAGGCCTAGAGAAATAGGCTTGTAGGTCCTAGAAGACCTGGGCTGCTATTTCCCTGACATCTAACTCTTCTGGACCGTTCCTTCTGCCCCATCCTATGACTTTTCCACTGAATGTTTATCTCTCTCCTGCTCCAGGCTCCAGGCCCCATATCTGCTAGACTTGGTTTCCTTCCCCTCCCTCTGCCCCTGTAATCCCTGGGCAACTGAGCAGAGGAGGGTATGGTGTCCACATGGATCATAGCCCTGGCACCAAAATGCTGGGTGATTCTGGAAACTTCCCTAGGACTGTCTAACTGCTATGGTCTCTATCAGTTGTGAAGTATAGAAACTCTCCTCCATGAATTTCAAGCAAAGAAAATGAGTCTGTTGATTGTAAAGATCAGGGAGAGTGGTTCTCAGGTATGGCTGGATCCAGGTTAACAATGCCCTGGGGAACATTTCTTTCAGTTTTACTTTCTCCTCCCTCTCTCATTTTTCTTTTCTCAGCAGCTCTTTCCTTGCAGTCCAAGTGATGAGTTCCAGGAGTTTAGTTTCATGGAAGAGCTCCTCACCCCCACCCCAGATTCCTCATAAATGATCTGTGATTCACTGAAATTTTCCTGGCCTCAATCACAGGACAAACTCCTATTAAATCACTGTGACTCTGATTGCTCAGTTTTGGCAGACATGGGTCTCTTTGTGCCATCATTTTGGCGAACATGAAGCAGTTTAATGGATAAGAACTCAGGTTATGGATTCAGGCAGACCCAAAATTGGGTCTAAGAGGGCCCAATTTAGTATTTGGGAGATATTAGGTAAGTGACTGTCATTTAGAACCTCAGTCTCTTTGTCTGGGAGATGGGATGGAAGAGAACCCAGGTGAAGGTAGTGTTTGAGATTCAAACAAAGCAGAGTGTTTTCTGTCCTTGTAACCAAGGGACCTAGATGGCTGTGAGTGAATGATGAGGTCAGGGAGCCCAAGAGGTGCTCAGCATGAGGATGATGAGCAGCTGGAGATAAATCCCAGGGCTCCTGGATCCCTGCACAGCACGTCCATCTGCATCATCCCAGAGGAGTGTGGGTTTGGTCCTCTTCGTCTTTCTCAGAGGAAGATCTGTACACCCAGGATCTGGCATGTGCCTTTGATGTGTGCTGCTGGTGGGTGGGGTCTTGGCATGTGGCTGTGGAATCTTCCACCCCTTCTGCATCAAGCGCCTTTGCTTCAGATAGACACCACAGTGTAGGGAGCTGTTGAAGCTAGAAGTGGATCATATGTGTGATGCTAAAGTAAGACCAGCCCTGAAAACACAGAAGCCCAAAACAAGCCATGTAAACAAGCTGTTCCAGCTCCAAGAAGGCAAGAGGCCCAGGTCAGCCAGGCAAACAAATTGTTAGGCAGTGGGGTTGAAATTGACATTGTTCTTGGGCTGGTGTAAATAAACATGCCACAGTGGTAGAGCAGTTCTTTCTCTCCCATCAGGAGAGTAAGGGCTCCACCTGATCCCAGCCTCGTCTCTTCTTTATTTTCTCATCCTGTCACCATCCTTCCCCCCCAGTAACATCTAGGGCGGGAGCTGGCCGCTACACCACAGTGTCCCAGTTTGTCTGTCACTGAGATCTTTGTGCTGCCTCCAGCTGGTGGGCTGACCCATGTGCAGGCAGAAGGGGCTGTGGCCAGGATGCTCCTGCCTCTGACTCACCTGGAGCTCCCTGTCTGATCTCTGATAGTATCTGCTTTTCTCTAGAGTGTCTGTGTTGCACAGCCATGAATTCTGTATGGCTGGGTCTTGTGACATGTGCACTTGGTTATAACTGTTATGTTATACCTGGCCGCACCTGGTTTATACCTGCTTTCATCTGAAGGTGATCATATCTGAGGCTTAGATATGTCCAAGGACATTTAAGATTAATCAAAGTCTGTCCAGTTTTCATCTGAACTTCTGTTTGATACAGCTTTTTTTTAACCTTCTGGTCAGTTTTAGGCTAATTTGGGATTTGTCTGAGACTAGGACCAAGGGTCCCATTGAAAGATGTCTGGGACTTCTTTGAGTCTTATGTAAGACATATATTAAAGTACATGCAGGTAATGTATAAGGCCTAGTGGAGCTCCCTAAAGGCTAGCCTTTCAGACCTAATAGGGCCACACTTCAGTACTCTCTCTGGACTCTCTATGATCACCCTATAGTCATGTTAGACCATCCCTGGTCCATGCCAGAGATGTTATGTCATGTCATGCTAACTGTGTATGTGGTGGTCATAGCAGGACATGTGAACACAAGTATTCATGTCATATGTTCCAGGTCCCTTTGAAAGATGTTACAGAATAGTAGAGTAGATAAGCTGTCTTAGGTCTTTATAAAAATCTGCTGAGCATGCAAGGCTGGGAAAAGCAACAAGAAGCCAATTTGCCTTTCTTGTGAGCCAGAGCATGGGCTAGGAGACAAGAAAAACTTTCTTACCCCAACCCCCTGGTAAGCAACTGGCTGATTCGAAGGAACACAGGCTAAATGATAGCACCTAAGGTACAGAAACAACTTAATGGTTGTGTTGTTTGAGTTTTCAGGCCTAAATGTGGTAGTCTGAGCATCTATTTAGAGGAAAACAATATGCAATGTAGCAACTATGGGGGACTTCCTTGTGTCTCATTTTGAAATCCAATATTGTTCTCGCTGTATTATTTTGTTCTGTTTTATTGTTTTGTTTTCTTCAAGGTTCTGTTTTGTTTGATTTTATTATGTTTGATGGTATGGGCAGCAATTTTGAAGATAACAAGAGGCATTATGGTAGCCATTATTGATTTCCTATTATCCTGTTTTGAAGCCCTGTATCACTTCCACTGTTTTGTTGTGATTGGCTTTATTCAGTTTTATTTTGTTTGGTTTTATTCCCTTTAAAATAAAATTTTAGAGTCTCTGCTGTGTTTTTCTATGCACAAGTATGGCAGAACTTTTGGACTATGTAAAAGGCATGTCAAGGTGTGCAGGGCATGTCATCCTATGTTAGGCTGTGGCTTTTCTCTGACCTCATCATCTAGTTTCATTTCCCCAAATACTCCAGTATTACCTGACTTCCTTTCTGTTATACTGGGATTGCAGGAGGGAAGTAGAGACCTCTGACTGGGACTCTTCAGTTCCTTCAATAGTCTACACCCACCCTTCTCCATGGTCCCTGATGGTTCTCCATATCAGCTGAGGTTTCACCCAAGGACTTCCTCTAAAACTTCCTGAAGCCATCTCTGGGTGAGCACCTGCAGGTAAAGGGGCTTGGGGACAACATATGGGCCAGAGGAAGCAGCTGCATTTGCCCCCTGCCCCTGGCTGCCCCACAGAGGGTGGGCTCCTGCTGAGTGCTGATGACAAGTGGAGCCCCCACTGTCACATACTGACAACTGCCTTCCATCTCAACATCCTAAAGCCCTACGCGAAGGTTTTCAATGACAGCACAAATATCATGTATGTGAATCCTTGAGTTCAGGTTCTCAGCTGGAGCCTGGTGGGTAAAGGATCCACAGACAGACCAGGTCTAGAGTCCTGGCTCTGATGGGTTGCTTTGAGGCTGTTGCTCATTCTTTCTCATCCTTACTTTCCTCCTCTGTAAAATGGGGGTAAAAGTATCTACCTTAATAGTACTCCAGAGGATGTATGTAATGGAACCATATCTTTGGCACACGGTAGGTGTTTAGAAGAGTTACTTCCCACGTTTCTCTCACAAAAGCTGTATAAATCAAACACAGGAAGGATGAAGATCACATTATTGGTTTGTAACAAGCCATTCCTCCACTCTGATTTAAAGCAATAAGGGTTTAAGATTGCTAATAAATGTGTTGGTCAGTGGGTTGATTATTCCAGTGAAGGGGATGGCAAAGGGAATAACTGATGGTGTATGAGCAGTTGTGGACTACTGGGGAGCTTTGTTGATCTTAGTTTCTTCTTGTGTTTGGTGCTTGGCAAACTGCAGGCTGATTCTGAATGGGCTTAGCTGAGACAACAGGACACTCAGACATATGATTTTCTCCCTCAAGAGGTCATCTGGGGCTGTTCTCTTTGCAGGGACAGAGTGCCAGGGGAGCAAGAGGAAGCTTTGATGCCTCTTGAAGCTTAGGATTTTTTTTGTTAAGATCTCATGATTTTCACATCATGTTAGCCAAAGCCAAAAGTCTAGTCTAGAGTAAAAAAGGAGTGACATAGGCTCAAATTCTTAATTGGAATTGCTGGAAAATAACATCTCACAGAGTGTGGATACAGGAAAAAAAAAGGGTAAGAATTGGGAGAGGGAAGGGTTTTGTGAAGTGCTTTTTCTTGTTTATGCCACCTGGGATGATTGCCAAAAGCTCCTTTTACCTCTGTTCAATAGTGAAGAATGTCACCGAATTCTGACAAGAGCAAAAAGCTGGATAGAGGGGAAGCCCCTACCCCAACTGCCAACCCAGATGGATGGGTCACTTCAACCTTTCCAAAGGACCAGCCTACTAGGGACTACAACTCTCCAGAAGGCAACACAGTCATTCAAAATATTTACAGGCTCTTCTTATGGGCCTCAAAACTTACTGCTGTTACCCAGAAGGATGATGAAAGTCCTTCAGACTTTGATGAGACTCTGTGACACCTACTGGATCTGTACTCTTATTGAACCTGAAGTCCTGGAAAATATATAAATGGTAAATGCAGCCTTCGTTGTAAAAGCAGCATCTGATATCTGCAAGAAAATTCAGAAGGTAGATGACTTTGCAGGAATAAGTGCAACCCAGCTTCTCCAGATTACTGGTAAAGTCTATGTCAACTGCAAAGGCAAGGACAAATGGGAACAACACAGTGAAGCCAACCAACACGCCAAACAAAAAGCCTCTGTCCTTGTGGCTCTCAGCAGATCAGTTAATCCTCAGTTACAGCTTCAAGTCCCATGACTGTCTCTTGATGGGGCCCCAAATCTCAGTCATTCCTCCCACCCTCTGGACTCAATCCTTTCCAGACATGGACGACCACACCCTCTGGCCAAAGATCAATAGGCAGGATGGAAAGGCTGTAGGCATTGAAACAATGAATGCCCACTCAGACTAAAAGACAAGGATTTTCAAAGGTTCCTACCTGGATTAAATGACAACTCTGTTGGTCTGATGGGCTCCGTCTAGTTCCTTTCTGTTATGGTTGATATGTTGTGTCAACTTGAGAATTTCAGAAGTTTAACTGGGAGTCTCAGCAGGGAGCCAGGGTTCTTACTTTTTAAATACCCTCATCCTGTGCAAAGGAGGGCAAGGAGATTTTGTGAGTGCTACACTTTCCCTGAAAGGGGATGTGGCCTGTAAATAATATAAGGGAGGAGAAGAGGCTTATTTTCCCCCTTTGCTGTGGCTGCTGCATTGAAGTGTTGCTCCAGTTCCATGCCACCCTGCCTTGGAACCATCGAATTATGGACTGAAACCTCCATAAGCAGTGAGCTAAATAAATCTTTCCTTCCTTCGTTATAGGTGTTGGGTGTTTTGTTCCAGCAATGAGAGAAAAGTAACCAAGACACTTTCTTCAGCTGGGCACACAGGAGCCCGTAGTCCAAGTCTGCATTGGGAGCCAACAATGACTTTCCTAGTTGACACTCTGTGGTTACCTATTGCTGCTCCTTCAAAAAAGAAAATCAGCATCATTGATGCACCTGGATCTCTTGACTCTTGCCCCTTCTGTCATCCCACTTCTTGGAGAGACATCCTATCCATGTTAGGGGCCACCATCAACTTTTCCCTGGGACTATCTGTTTTTCAGTCCCTTCCAGGTCCACAACCACATTTTCTTCTTGCCATCACAGTCCCCCATGAAGAAAAATGGTGATTGATTGGGACATACACAAGTGAAACAAAACCAGAAATTCTCCAGATCCTTTTTCTCCGACTTCGGGCTGACGACTCCCCTTCTGGAATGACCTACAACCACATGGCTCTGATTATAGAGTTCCATCCTGGAGCAAACTGTATGCACATCAAACAATGCCCCACACCACGAGAAGCTCAACTAGGAATTCACCAACACATCTAGAGACTTCAGGACTATAGGTCACTTATAGACTGTCAATCAACCTGGAATGTACCTCTGCCACCTGTGTAGGGACCCAATGCAGAATATTGTCCAGTCCAAGATCTCTGAGCAATGAATGCCACTGTGGTTGCCCTCCATCCTGTAGTCCTAAACTGTTATACTCTGTTCAGTCTTCTGCCACTCTTAGCCTGCCTGTACACCTGGTTGGACTTAAAGATTGCCTTCTTCTACCTTCTGTTGTCTTCTGTCATCCAGACCCTGGTCAGCTTTGAATGGGAAGACCTTAGTTCTAGACTCAAAAGTCAACAGACCAGGACCCAACTTCCCCAAGGCCTTAAAAACTCACCTACCTTCTTTGGTGAAGCCCTTGTAACTGACCTTACGAATTTTCCTAGTGTAGAATACCACTGCATCCTGCTCCAATATGTTGATGATCTTCTGGCTAGTGACACCCAAGCTGCATGCTGGGAAGTCACGAAAACTCTGCTATGACATCTTAGAGAATCTACCTGCAAGGTATCTTGGAAAAAGGTGCAAATCTGCAAATAAAGTCTGATTCCTGGGATTTAACTTAAATCAGGGACATCACGGCCTCAGACTAGCAAGAAGAGATGTTGTCTGCTCCACCCCACTCTCAACCACAAGGAAAACTGAATTTTTTGGAGACACTTGTTTCTGCACAATCTGGATTCTTGGATTTGCTGAAAAGGCAAGATATGTCTATGGCATTTTATCTAGTGAAGATTCTGATGGCTTCACCTGGGACTTGAAACAAGAAAAGGCATCTAATAACATAAAAAAGACACTTTCAACAGCCCCAGCCTTGGGAATTCCAGATGTGACTCACTTGTTCAACTTGACTGTTGATGAGGCTACAACATGCAGCCTCAGGGATGCTCACTCAAACTGTGAATCCTTGGGAGGCTTCAGTGGCCTACCTGTCCAAACCCTTGGATCAAGTCACTAAAAGCTGGTCCCCTTGCGTGCACACTCTGAAAGTCACTGCCCTTCTGATCAAGGAATGTGACAAGCTCAACTTGGAAAGAGATCTAACTGTCTAGCTATTACATGCTGTACTGGACCTACTCAATAACCATAAACATCCTTGGCTCTCCAACAGCTGGGTTACCCCATATGAAGGACTCATGTAAAAATTTTCATCTGACTCTTGTGGTAAAACCACTCAATCCTGCCACATACCTGTCCCCCAAGCTGGGCCCTCCAGGCGATGACTTCTTGGCACTGACCAATAAACTGTTCTTGATTCTGCCAGACCTGAAGATGGATTCCCTATTAGCTGTTGAGTGCACTCTGTTTGTGGCTATACATAGCTCTGTTAGGAATGCAGGTTGAGAGGCTGAATATGCTGTAGTCTGATGGAGACCACTACAAAGCAGATCGAGCAGGATTTAAAATTGACCAATTCACTTTCTGTGTTTGCTTATGAGTCTGTACAAGGCCTAGATCCCTTGTGTAGAGATGGGAAGCAGATTCATAGTAAGTGACCCTCTATGAATCAGCAGTCCTGGCTGAGGCCTGTAGTGGCCTGTGATGCTGTGATGCCTCAAAGGACAAGACAAGGCCACAGCTGAGGATGCCTGGGTCCAACCCCAATTAACTAGATAAAGACTGTGGCTGCAGGTATCTCACTCCTGCAGTGAAGGTCAACCTGGAGAGAAGATAGTTCTCCTAAATTAACATAATTCATTACTTGGAGAAGTCCTTGAACTCCCAAGATCCTGCTCAGTTTTGTGTGCTTTCCACTCTAATCCCTTCTTTTGTGTGAAAACCAAATAAATATGGGCTTGCCAGAGAATTTCTTTGTCTCATCCCTCAGACAATCTGGAATTGTGCTATAGAGTTTTGATCATCCTGGAGACTAAAAATCGTACCACTTGCCTCTTTTCTTTAAGTCTTTGCCATCCACGCATTTCAGAAGTTGTGGTCCTAATCAGTCCACAATGCAGGTCACCTTGGATGGGGTTATTTTGGTCGAGGTTCTCCTGCAAGGATGGCCTGAACAATGAGTTGAACTGTAGGCCCTCAGGTAGACTCTCAATTGGTCTGAAAAAGAGATCAACATCTATATGGACTCTGGATATTCTTTTGACACAATGCATCTTCATGGAATGATACATAATGAGATCTACTCATAGAGGAAGGAAAAATCATTAAAAACAAAGAGGAAATTTGACCTCTCCTTGCTGTTGTCTGGAAACACATCAAAGTGGCAACCATTCACTTCTACAAACATCAAAAAGTCAAAGACCTCATGTCCCTAGGAAACAGCAAGGTAGATGAAAGTGCCAGATGGCTGTTGAAGGGACCTCCTGAGACAAAAACACTGCGAAAGAAAAGGAAAAAAAGGAAGAAAACCAGGAAGTCCTGATGGGCATCCCTCCTGACACTGGTGGTAATCAAAGGGCAGTTCCCTACTTATGGTGAAGAAGATAATTGGTAAAACATGAGAAAAATCACTAAGGGATTCAGCCCCTGATAGACACTTCCATAAGGATGAACTGTCATCTCACAAAATACAGCTCACCCCTGGGTTCAAAAACACCACAATCTAAACAATGAGTGGAAAAACAGCCATGGAAGTGCTCCTAGGCTACTTATTGAGGATTTTTTCCTCTCTGTTCATTAGGGAGATTAGCCTGTAGATCTCTTTCTGTTGGGTCTTTGTGTGGTTTGGGTATCAGAGCAATTCTTGCCTCTAGGAATGAATTAGGTAATATTGTTTCCCTTTCAATTTCATTAGTGGGTGAGGAATATTGGCATTAATGTTCTCTAAATTTCTTGCAGAATTCAGCAGTGAATCCAACAGGGCCTGGACTTTTTTTTTTGTTGCTAAAGTTTTAATTACATTTGCAATGTCAGTAACTTACATTGGGCTATTCAGTATTGTCATATTTTATCTCTTCAACTTAGATAATTCATTCATATCTAGGAATCTGTCTATTTTTTTCTGTGTTTTCCATTCTTGATATAGGTATTGATGATCTTCTGAATTTCCATGGGATCTGAAGTTATTTCACTCTCTCAATTCCTCATTGCACGAATTTAATCCTTTTCTTTACTATTTTTTAAATAAGGTTTGCTAAGAGTTTGTCAAGTTTATTTAATCTTTCAAAGAACCAATGTGTCAAGCCATGACTCTTTGTATTGTTTCCTTAGTCTCAATTTCATTAATTTCATCTCTGATCTTTATACTTTTCTGCCATGTATGGGCTTTGGGCTTGACTTACTCTTCTTTTTCTACCAGCTCGAGGTTCAACATTAGGTTGTTTATTTGTGCTCATTCTGTTTTCCTCATGTGAGAATTCACTATTCTAAATTTTACTGTGGACTGTTTTCATTGTGTTCCACAGGTTTTATGTTGTATCTGCAGTTTTGTTTAATTGTAGATATTGTTTAATTTCTTCTTTAATTTTATGTGTGACCCACTGGTTGTTCAGAAGGGTGTTATTTAATTTGCATGTTTTTATAGAGTTTTTGCTATTTCTTTTTTTATTTAAAGAGAATAAAACAAAACAAACATATAAGAAAACAGAACAAAGAAGATAAGAACAGAACAATGTAAGCAATACAGAACTTCAAAACAAGACAGCAGGAAATCAACAGTGGCTACCATAGTGTCTCTTGTTTTGTTCAAAATAGTTGTTCATACCTCCACACACAATAAATTCAAACAAAACAAAATCATATAAAGCCAATCAAAACAAAAGAATGAAAGCATTAAGGGCCCTCAATACCAGGCAATAGGAAATCAACAATGGCTATTATAATGTCTCTTGTTTTCTTCAAAATAGCTGTCCACACCTTCTCACACATTGCATTTAAATAAC
>RJWT010043159.1:0-12003 GCA_004365215.1 Cuniculus paca | reverse complement strand
ACACCAGAGAGATAATGTCGTATTTATACACATGTGTCTGACTTATTTCACCTATGGTTAGAACCTCCAGGTCCCCCTAGTTACAAATGTTTCAGTTTTATCTTTCCTTACCATTGAATGATACTGCATTATGTAAAAAACATGTTTTTTATCCATTCATTGGTTAATGGGCATTTGGGTTTCTTCCAAGATTTAGCTATTAGAAACTTTAGTGCTATAAACATGGGTGTGCATATATGACTGTGGTATGATTCTTTAAATTCTTCTGGGAAGATACTTGGAAGGGAAATAGCTGAATGAAATCAGACTGCCAATCCACGTTCTTTGAGGAATCTCCATACTGATTTCCACAGTGTTTCCACCCACGTATATTTCCACCAACAATGGAATTCAACATGATCTAACTATCAGCACACTAAAAGGTTGTAAACTTCTCACAACTTCACCCAATTTCCCATTACACTCTCCTACCACTCAGTAATTCTTCAAATCCCACACATAGCCTGTCAATCCTGATGCCCACATGCTGTCTACTACAATTATAAAAATATTATCAATGAAGTTTGTTCTCTTCACTCTTATTTCTCATCTCTTTTTTCTCCTTTCTTTGGCTGTTCCACTACTTACCTTTTTCTGTTTCTTTTTTCTCCATCCAGCATACTCAAGTGTTTCTATGAGTATAGTAATACTTCACAGTCTTTATTGGCCATTGAAAAGTGTATAATGTTGAAACAAGATTTATTGTTTATAACTACTGCGGGACTTAAGAATTTTTGGAAGTGTTGTTTTCTTAAGTTTCAATTGGTTTTTGTACTCGGGTTTCAGGATTCATAAGAGTGCAAAGTTTCTTGTGTAGCATGGCTATATCTTTAGAGTCTGTTTCTTAGTCATGTGCTGTTGTTTTCGTATTTGTGTACTTCTTCAATCTACCCAGCTGAGTAGAATCAGACCTGGTCACGGTGCTGCTCAGAGAGAAAGCAAACAAGTTACATAAACATAACTGACACAATCATACAGTAGTGTTCACCTCTCTACACAGTTTTTCTGAGGTTTATCTTGACTTATCATGAAAGGTACAATTTAGGTGAAAGCACAGATTAATTTCTTTTTTTTTAATTTTGAAAAGAATACAACCAAACAAAATAAAACAGAGGAGAGTTAATCACAACAAAACAATGAACCTGGTACATGACTTATAAACAGTGTAAAAAGCAATCGATAATGGCTACAATAATGCCTCTGTTATCTACAATATAGCTGACCATACAATCAGGGATAAGTAAAATCAAACAAAATGCAACAAAATAAAACAGTAAAACAAAAACAAAAACAAAACAAAACAAAACAAAACCAACAAAGAGCAACAATATAAGCCATATAGAAGTTCAAGAAACTAGCAGAACAGCAGTGGTTACCATAATGTTTGTTATCTTCAGTATAGTTGCCTACAACTTCAGACATACTACAATCAAACAACACAGGATACAGTAAAATCAGTCAAAACAAAACAATGAAAGCAATAAAGGGGTTCTAAACAAGATAATTCGACATCCTTGATGGCTCCAATTATATATCTTGTTATCTTAAAAAATAGCTGTCCATGCCATCAAGTAAAATGAAATCAAACAAAACAGAATAAAATGAAACTAATCAGAACAATGAAGACAATATGAGTTTCAAACCATGACAATAGATTAACAGTGGCCACTTCCTTCCTTTTTCAGATAATTCCTCCCCCTTTGACTTTCTCAATATGTATTGTGCATTTTGGACCCCACTAACACCTTTAGTTTGTTATACTAGGGAGACAACATCAAATTCACCCATGTGACTCTGACAAATTTCATCCATGAGCAAGATTACCAGTTGCCTCTATCCACCTACAAGAGCCTTGAGATTATCTTCCTTTATAGCTGAGAAGGTTTTCACCACATAAAATATCATATCTTTCTTATCCATTCTGCAGTTAATGGGCAGGCTACCCCTACATTTTTTCTGGCTCCCTGTTACATAGAGCATCATTCTCTGTCCTTTGACTTTTAGTCTCTGAATTTTCTTTCTAGTTAAATGTTTCTTGTATAGAGCATATTGACGGATCCTGTCTCCTGATCCACTCTGCCTGTGTTTCCTTCTATTGGTGTCTTGAGGCCCTCTTGCACTGCATTGTCTCTGCCATACTATTTTCCTGATATTGGCTCCCTATTTTTCCTCTGCATTCAATCGACTGCCCCTAATTGATGGTCCCCCTCTGCCATTGTTCCTGAGACTGTGGTCCTTTTTCTCTCTCTCTAGAATGTCCTTTAGTATTCTTTGTAGGGTTGGTTTGGTGGTCATGAATTCCTTGAGTTGTTCTTTGTCATGGAAGTATCTTCTTTCTCCATTAGTTTTGAAAGAGAGTTTTTCAGGACTCCTCAGTCTGGATTAGAAGATATTTTCTTTCTGGACTTGCAATACTTCACTGCAGCCTCTTCTTGACTTGATGGTTTGTGTTGAGAAATCTGCTGTGATTCTGATGTGTTTTCCTTTATAGGTGGTCTGTTTCTTTTCTCTAACAGCTTTTAATATTCTATTCTAGAGTTGAATTTTTGGGATCTTGATTATTACATGTCTGGGTGTAGATTTGTTTTGTTTATGGCTATCTGGAGTTCTATATGCCTCACTTATTTGAATGCCACATTCTTTTTCCATGCTTCGGAAGTCATCATAAATTATATCTGTAAATAAGTCTTGATGTCATTTGTCTTGACACTTGCTTCTTCACTCACATTTTGTATTCTTAAGTTATACTTCTTTCAGTTGTCCACCAGTTTTTAAATTGTTACTTCCGGAGTCCCTGTTATTATTAAGTGATCTTTCCTTTCACAATAACCAGCTACAAACCTGTCTTCAAGGTTTGAAAGTGTATCTTCAGTTTCTTTCAGGTGGCTTTGCCAACTTTCAATGGGTTTTTTAATTTTCTGAATATCACTTTGAATCTATTTCATGCATTCTAAATCTCTCTTATATTGTTCATTCATGGTTTCCCTCATTTTCCTATGCTCCTCTATTTTTTTTTACCTGTGTCTTCATTAGAGATGCTTAGTAATTCTTTTATTATTGTTTTCATTTCTTCTTTTACCTATGATAGATTTTCTGTTCCAATTTCTCTTATGGCTTCATGAAGTTGTTTCTTCACTTCAGTTGACATCACTTCAGACATTTCAGGTGTGTGATTCTCACTCTCTGTGTTTACCTCTCCTGGACTTGTGCTGCTTAGGTTGGAAACTGGAGATTGCCCACTCCCTTTTGGTCTTGGCATATTCCTGATTTTTTCTACGCATCTCGTTAATGTGGTTCCATGCACCCTGGCACTGGCCACAACTTCTCCAAAGCGAGACTATTCGACTTTTCTGGCCAGTGCTGGCTACAGACATCTGATGGTGGGTGCCTGTGCCTTGCCACTGAGCTGGGTACTGACCCACCCAGAGTTTGCACAGGAACAGAACTGACCAGGGCCTGCAAACCTAAGCTGGTTAGGAACCTCCTCGATGTTGTCTGGAACATGCAGGGGAACTTAGTTCAGGCAACTTCCATGGGTCTGTCCATAACCTGGAGCTGCCAGATGACTGTTTGGTTTTTCTAGCCAGTGCTGGCCATGGGTATGTGATGATGGGTGCCTGTGCCTGTACCCTGAACTGGGTACAAGCCCACTGACACTTGCATGGGAGTATAACCAGCTAGGACCCACAGATCTAAGCTGGTTAGGAACCTACAGGATGTTGTCTGAAATGCACAGAGGAACTTGGTCCAGGCAACTTCTGTGAGTCCATCTGCCACAACTTGGAGCTGCCAGTAGAAGTCAGCAGTGGTCCTGGCCCCAGGCGTATCCTGCCTGACTCCAAAATGGCTCCTAGCCAATCATTCTCTCCTGTTGGGGAATTGAGTGCCCTGCACTCACCACCAGCCAGTGAAGATCTCCACATTCACTACTCTCTTTCACCCCTGTGCCTCTCCACAGTGACCTCTGGGGTCAACTTGGACTGTGAGCGGGACCGCTACCATGACCATGTGTCTCCAGGCTCGACAGCTCTTCTCTCAGGTGAGACTTGCCTCAAGCTAAGGTGCTACCAGCCACCACCTTCTTCTTTGTTTAAATTCTTCTTTATATTTTCTCTGTGGGCTTCAATTCACATTTTAGACTCTTCCTTGGTCCAGGGGACCCATTTCCTTTCTTCTTGTCCTTTCTATGATGTTGTATTCCAGCATCTGGACTGTTTCTCTCAGAGAGACTGTTTACTCTCTTGCTTACTCTTCTGCCATCTTTGATGTTCCTCCAGATTAATTTCTAACTGCCTTTTTACATACACACCACATATTATGTATATATAAACAGTACATTTTAAATATACCACCTTAGGTAAGATATGATGGGCAGATACTTTTTAAATATGCCACACAGTATTTAATATCAATACAAATATAATTAAATCAGAGTTGAAATACGAAACATTTAATAATATGATTTACATGAACTTCAAAGGACAGTGAACCAACCAAATTCAACCACTACAAATAAAGTACTTTACTTAAAAACTATATTACATTAAATAAACTACCAAGTCTTGGACTCTTATTTGCCTCATATTTTAAAGTGTGTGTTAGGAAAACTCAACTACTACAGTTTTTTTGTAAAAATGTTTTCTTAATTTCTTGTACCGTAAAAGTAAAACTATACATACCTTAATGCTATAAAAGACTCACTTTTGTGAGGAAAAATGGAAGTTACTGTTCTTTAAGATATGTGGATGATTATTTGTTGGGAATGTCCAGGCAATATCAAATGAGAGGAATCACTCAATACCATCAATCGAAGAGTGAAAAAGCTTCTGGCATATTCATAAAATATGACAATACAACAGGAAAAAACAAATCATCTGCTTTTTCAAAATTGATCTCACTCAAGTATAAAAATATATTGTTCAAAATAAATGTTTATACCTGATGAAAACACTTAAATGTTCAAAGATTCAAACATAATTTTAAAAATCCCTAAAACTACATTCAACAAATGCTCTAAAAAGAGTATTATGGAGATGAGATTTGGAAAAGAAAAAAATAAATACTGTATGTTCAAACATATTATTTTTTCAGAACCAGGGCAACATATTTATTTTTTAAAAAGTTGATTCCGTACAAGTGGAGAGTACAACATTGGTTACCAGGAGCTTGGCATGCAGGCAGGAGAGACCATGACTGCTCATTGGGTCAGTGGTGCTATATGATAGGAAGTATCACTTCTATGTTCTTCAACCTGGCAGTGAAAACATGGTGGGGTGGAGGTAAATTTATATTACCAGATACATGTTTGGGAGGTTTCTAAATGTCCCGGAAAATGCAATAGATATTGTATGAGGTGATATTTGTATCGATTATGCTTATCTGATCAGAATATTTTGCATATGTGCATTGAAATGTATCATTGTACTCCACATATATGTACAAAACAACTATTAATTAAAAATAAAATCAAATGAAATTAACTTTTCAGAAAGATTTACAGAGCATTTAAAAAGAAAAATGTATCATATGTGAAGTATTGAGGAATCCTTGGTCTGAAGGAATAGACCCACATAGCTTAATTTTAGAACTACATATTTTAGGGTTTTCAGAGTTATTGGAAATATTCTGTTGATTAATCTTTTGGGAAAATATGCAATAGCATGTTTTGTAGCAATTTCAATCTCTGTATTGTGTCAAATTTTGAAATGAAAAACTGGTTCACAGAAAAGGGAGTGCATCACCACTATGTGGATCCCTGTACTGAGCTACGTGGTGCTGGGGTTGATAGAACAGAAGTGGAATTAAAATACACTATGAGTGCAGGAGGCATGCTCATCTTCAGTGGAAAAGCATCTCCATTATATTCACAAGAGTCAGGCTCTGTGGTTAGGCTGCGAACAGGGATGTGGAAATTTCCATTTACTGTGTGAAAACTTTCAACACCTTTCTAGATCATAAAGTTTATTTTTTGATGCCACTCCACTAGGGAAAATACATGTCCTCCAACCGGGACTTAGAACTCTCATTTTGTCACACTTACACATTCATCTGAAGATTCGGTTTGCCACTGGGGGGCGATTTATTTGTCTGCTGGATGCATCAAAATGGAGCAGTAACAGAGGTCACTCAGGCGCAGAGTAACAGATGATTGACGTCCACTGGGAGGAGGCAGCTTGTCAGTCAAACCTTGATATAATCACTGCTGCTTACATGCAGCCTTTCCAGGAGACTCGCTGACCCAGGGAAGCCAGCTGCCCTGAGTGAGGACCCAGCATACTGAGTGTTTAGGGTGAGAGAGAGATACAAGGACGTCTTCTTCAACATCCCCATTTCCCAGTCTATACTTCTGTGAACTTTCCTGTGTTTCAGAATTACCCTTGCCAATATTTCTTTCATTGTTTATGCTCCTATAAATTCTTCTCTCTTAACTTTGTTGATACTGTTTCTCTTTTCTTTATGATTTATTATTTTGACTTTTAATTCTTTTAGCATTAATAACAGTTGTAGTCGTCCAAATCTGTCATTGTTCTCTACTGAGTTTTGTTTAAATCATAAAACACATCCTTAGATGTCCATTGGCCTTTAATTCATTTGATTCCATGTAAAAAGTTACATCTGTAATATTGTATGGTTTTGTTTCTATTATTCTCCGTATTTCCAATAGCTTAATTTATGATTCAAATGCTTTACATTCAATTTCATTTCATTTCTCCGTATTTTGTTCTGTATATAATAAGTCATTAGTTTATATTATTTACTTTCTTGTATCTCTTATCATCTATTGGCCTATTTATGCATCATCTGTCTCTATATTTATGACTACTTCAGACTAGAAAGGGGTTTTTCATGGTGGTATGGCCGTACACTCTACGAGTATTTCAAATTAGTGAGCGTGTTTTATTTATATGCTGAGACAAAATTATTCTATTTCATGCCATCCTCTGTAAGTAGTTATACTTTTTATCATATATTAATTCTCCAGCTGGCCTTATTATGCGCTACCTAAATTTTGTCATTCTGTTTTATTTTATTGTATTTGGTTACTGCATGCTAATATAGTATGTAATAGTGAGCTTTTTTTTGTTTCAAGGAAGTGGGATAGAGCAGTTAACATATTCTTTACTCCATTTTTCCTTTGTCTTATTATTGTGTTTCACACAAGCTGTCATCCTTGAACCATAATTTTAAAATAGTTTTATGATGAAAAAGAGATAGGCAAATGATTATCGCATTGACATTGCTCCTAATAGCCTTAAGCATTTCTGAAAAATGCAATGACATTGTAGTTTTCCTTCATAAAGCTTAGTATATGATCAGAGTGGTGTTACTTTCCTCCAATAGTTTAAATTTTACTTTTGATATTCCTAGTAAGGTTTCTCTAAATTCACGAGGAGAGACATAAAGACAACATGTCTCTTTTCTTACATCATTTTTTCCAAAATCAAGGAAATCTTTCAATATTTAGGCACCAATAAGATATTGTTTAATTTTTTGATATTATATAAAAATAGCAATTCACTTTATTTTTCTATCTATAATTTCTTCAAAGATATGTTCTGTTTTATCATGCATGATGTATCTGTTTGGAGTATTATTTATATTTTTTGCAAGTTACAATGTTAAACCCACATTCATCTTTGGATATTTTCTTCCTCTGTAGCTTTAATCTTGTGCTGTTTCAGTTCATTGTTAGAAATATTCTGGGCAGATAATTCTCTGTTTAAATATTCAAATAGGTATTCTTTTTTAATTTAAAGAGAAAAGCAATAAAAAGAATAATACAAGATTCCAAAGTAAGATAAAAGGAAATTAACCATGGTTAATATATTGCATGTTGTTACCTTCAAAGCAGTTGCTCAGAATACAAGATATGGGCATGCATAACTGATCAAACATTATAAGCACAATTTTATTCAATGAATTAAGGAAATCAATAGAAGAACTATCTTAGTTATACTTTACATATCGGTACATATGTTTTTGTTTTCCCTATCTTTCTTCTTTCTGCCATCCCAATTGTCATTTCCCTTTGAATAGTTTCTTTCTCTATCACAAAATCTATTGTAGCATTTGGGTTTTATTTACTTTTTCAGTTTCTTGCACTATGGAAACAATATGATGTTTATACATGCACTTTTGATGTATTTCACTTATGAGTATAGTCACTAGTTGTATCCATTTACCAAACAAATCTGGAGTTTGTCCTTCTTTATGGCAGAGTAAAAATCCATTATATTAAAATAGAACATCTTGGGCTGGGGATGTAGCTAGCGGTGCAGCACCCTCCTGGCAAGCACAAGGCCCTGAGTTCGGTTCCTGGTAGCAAAAAAGAAAATAGAACATCTTTCGTACCCATTACTCGGTTTATGGACATTTGTATTGTTTCCAAGATTTCGCTAATACAAATTGTGCAGCTATAAGCATGGGTGTGTGTATATCACTGTATACAATGTTTTTACCTCTTCAGGTTGGATACCCAGAAGGAAAATAGAAAACAACTTTGGCAAGTATCAGGTAACAGAGTGCATTTGGAGTTGTTTTGGTATTTTGCTGTCTGGTCTGATCTACGGGTCTGTTTGCTTGACAATAGCATGTTTCTTTTTAACACATTATCTTCGTAGCATAATTTCAAGTCAGGGATTCTCAAAGTAGTTATTAATGTTATTCTGGATTTCTTTAGGGTCCATTGAGATTTCATGACTTTCACTCCAAATTGTATGTATTTGAGTCGTTTTTGTTTCCTTGTTAAAAAATATTGTTGAAGGCTTTATCAATTCTTATCTTTGTAAAACCAGTGCTTCTATTTATTAATTCTTCAGATTGTTTTGTTAGTCCCTGCTGCATTAACTTGTCCCTAATCTTTATAATTTTCTCTCTCATAAAAACTTTACATTTGATTTGTTCCTCTTTTTCTAGAAGATTGAAGTTAAATATTAGGATGTTTATTTCATCTCATTCTGTTCTTCAGATGTGAGAATTCACTGCTACAAATTTGCCTCTTAGGACACCTATCATTGCATCCCACAAGTTCCTGTCTGTTATATCAGTTTTATCATTTAATAGTATATAGTGCTTAATTTCTGGTTTAATTTCATCTATGACCCATTAGTTTTTCAGGAGTGTGTTATGTAATTTCCAGCTTTTTATGCAGTGTTGTGGTTTCTTTTGCTGATGCTTTCCAATTTCATTGCAGTATGGTTTGTAATATGCACGAGATGATTTTCATTTCTATGCATTTGCTTAAGCCATTTTATGGGGTAATTTGATGTATATTTTGGACAACTTGCCATGTGCAGCTGAGTAAAATGTGTATTCTGCTGTTTTGTGGTGGAACACTCAGTGGACATCTACTAAATCCATTTGTTCACAGGTTTGCTTTAAGTTCTGATATCGATTTGTGGATTTTTTTTGTCTAGTTGATCTGTGCATTGTGACAGTGGGTTGCAAAGATCCCCCTTGAAAATAGTGTTACTGGTTATTTGATTTTTCATGTCCCTTAATATTTGTTTAATGAAGTTGGGTGCACTGGTATTTCGTGCATATATGTTTATGATTGTTGTCTTTTTGGAGTTTTCCCTTAAGAAACATGTAGTGACCTTGTTTGTCTCTTTTGATTCATCTGGTTTGAAGTTCACATTGTATGCAAATAGAAAGGTTAACCTTGTTTTTTTCTAGTTTCCTATCCCATGAATTACTGTTTTTCATCCTTTTCTTTCAGTTTCTGAATATATTTTTGAGTTAATTGTGTTTCTTCTGTGCAGCATATTGTTGCATCTTGTTTCTTCATGTATTCTCCAAATCTGTTTATTTTGCATGGTGAATTTAGACCCTTTACACTGATGATTATAACTTCTATGCATTGGCTTATCCTCATCATATTATTCTCCTGCATTAGAACCACATCTTGTCCTGCTTTGATTGCTTGCACTGCCTGGTGGTTTCTTTCTCTTGGTGTTTTTTGAGTTTTGGTTCTCCTGATCTCTTTATAAAGTATCTCATTGCATTTTACAGAGCTGGTTTGGTGGTCATGTTTTCTTTGTCATGGAAGTATCCGTTTTCTCTAGTGATTTAGAAAGATTGTTTTTTGGGGTAAATCAATCTTACTTGGAGCTTGTTTTCTTATAGAGCTTGAAATACTTTACTCTAAAATCTGTTTGACTTCAAAATTATGGAACACTTGATGAATTTGCCTGTCAACTCTGTGCAGAGGCCATAGTAACCTTTTCTCTGTAGTTTAAATTTTAAGGTGAATATTGCAAAAGCGAATACTGTATCTCCTCCTTTACTTCTGATTTTATTTATTTTACTCCTAGATCTTTTGTCTTGCTTACTCTTGCTAAAGAGTTTTATCTGTCTTATATTTCTTAGATGTTTTATTGTTTTAAATTCATTTTTTAGTACATGTTTGCATTTCTTATATGGATTTATACAGGTGCACAGCACAACTTAATCACATTATCTTCACTACCTCTCTCTTCCACTAATATCTTGAGCCCTTTAGCATTGGAGACATAAATATCTACCTTCTTCCTTTATCTTTATATTATTTTTCTCATTTTTTATATTTTTGGATTCTTGTGCAAGATAAATCATGCAGTATTTAAGCATGGGTGTCTCTTTTTTCACTTAATATTTTTCTCAAGGTTCATTAATGTCTTATAATGACTCAAGTTTATCTCTTCTTATGCACAGCAGTTTTCTATGATATGTAAATACAAAATTTCTTTATCCATTCATTTGTTGTATACATATACAGACTGCATCCAAGGTCTAGCTATATAGAATATGTAAAAAAAATTAGGCTGCTCTTTATAAAAGGCCAAATCCTCCATTGTTGCATAAATGTATATTTTTCCTGCTACTTTTTAAACTCTTCTTCCCTTCACTCTCCCCAATCTGCCAGTATCTTAGGGGTATGGCATGATTTTTTTCCATTTAGATATTTAACAACTATTTTACAAATCATGCAATTATGACGAATTTCATATGGCAGAATGTAACATTCAACATATCAAGATACCATTAGAGGACTGAACACCTGAAAGACACAATGATGGAATCAGTTATCCACTTTGCAGATTCAGTTTTTCTGATTTCTGTTCTTTAGGGTTTGTTACACCTTAACATTTGGAAATGTGATTTTATTGTACCAACTAGTAAATTAAAGGATGCCAGTACATCTAAAGTACAGCTTGACATAACCAAAAAACAGCAGTTTTCACCATAAAGATGGTTTCTCCTTCCAGACAATCCTGAAACGTTGAAAACAGTTTTGGAAAAACAAAGTCATTAGAGGGGAAAAGATTTCTATTTCTGGGAATGCCTGGACTATTTGTTAGGTGACATTCTGTTTCCTCTTCATTACTTAGCAAGCCCACATACATTCTGGGGGTAGCAAGAGTGGCAGTAGTGTGCTCTGCTGCCTACTCTTGTGGGGTTAACATTTTTATCTCTCATTTTGCCTCCAAATGCAGACATCTTCCTGTCCTGCTACTCAAGGCACCTTCTTACATTGAAGTCCCAAAAGGTCGTAGTTTGTTCATTCTTCATTTGCTGGTCAGATTCAATAGGTAGTGCTTTCCAAAATGAATGGTGAAGGAGCTGTGTTTCCTGAGGATGAGCATGGGAACCAAGGAGAGATGATACCAGAACAAGTAGTTCTCACTACAGAAAGATGATGCAAACCCACCTCATAACAAACACTGCACAAACATGAATGTGAACGTGAAACAGTGAAATCATATAAAAAGAGAAGATGTGCTTTTAAAACTGTGAAAGATGCATCACTCACACAGTTACCACAAATTCACAGAATTTTGCTGCTGACACCAAATTACAAATTTTCAACAAGGAACAAACGACATTATGAAGGAATCACAACTTTGAATCATCCCTTTTTTTAAAAAATAATTGCAATATATATACATGTCACTAAATCATGTGTATATATTTATTATACAGTAG
>RJWT010043158.1:0-12004 GCA_004365215.1 Cuniculus paca | reverse complement strand
GATCGATGAACTGTGGATAAAACTGCTTCTCAAACCTCGACCTTGGAACAGAACTTCAGATTGTGGGAGTATGGAATAAATTCTTTGTGGCCTGGGGTTGCTGAGATACATATTTTCTGAATTTTATTAAGCATTGCCAAATCCACCAGAATGTTGCATCTCAGAAACACTCCCTTCCACAGAATCTCTGCAGGTGTTTTCCCAGGGCCTCCAGAGAGTGTTACCATTGTGATGGGTAAAATGCACAGTATCTCTCTAAATTAAGGGTGTCAGCCCTTCATATCTGTACTGGAAATGTTTTTCCTGTTTGTTGTTGCAGTTTGAGTCTTTCGTTCCTGTGTAGATGGAAACTGTCCCCTTTGAGATTATTCGTGTGTTCACTATTCACTTCTGCTGTCTTATGTCTTTTTACATTTGGAAAATTTGATGCATCTGAAATGAATTTTGGTGTAAGGAATGAGATAAGAATATGGCTTTATTTATTTCTCCCACATGGTCACCTAATGGCATTAAACAAATTTTATTGAGTAATCTCTTTTAGTGAAGGACTGCCTTTTTAGTGATATACCTGTAAGGTATATGTACCTTTCTAGTAAATTAAATACCCTAACATATTCTCAGTTCTTTATTATGATTTGTCGGTCTCTTTTGATTTCTCCTTTGAGCTCCACATTGTTTTAATGCTCAAGTTTTATAATGTGAAGCATAAGACTTTGCTACCAGGAGCAAGATCTTTTTCATTGATTTTGTCCCCACAACCAGTCTTTCAAAGGAAGCTTGAAAAAAAAAACAAACCTTAGATATGGGCTGTTTTTCTTAGAGGACTCATTTTCTGAACAAATGCCGGGACTCTAGTGGATACCAGTGCGAGTCACAATCTAGCTACTTCATTCTCGTGATTTATGTTTTCCTCCTGTCTCTTCCCTCCCATAAATGTTCATTGCACAGCTCCCTGGTTCATTTGTGTCGCAGTGAGCTTAGCTTTGGCCGGAATGACTCTTGGAACTGCACCCACACATGGACCAGAACTTGAGCTCACTGCAGGTTTCATCCAAAGCCACAGTGCTGAAAACAGGAAAGAAGCCTCCTCAGCTCATATTTCTGCATTTTGCCCTAAGCCTTTGCTCAACTCTTTTGCAGAATTAGCCATCTCCTAATTGACCAGTTCTTTGGAAAATTATGAAAAGGAAATTAGGAGCTATTGCCCTAATCCTCTGTTAGTTCTTTTGAAAACTATTTTTAAAACAAATTTTTTATGGACTGGAACAACTTTCAAGGGGATACACACCCATGAGGGTGGAAAGATAATAGAGAAGTATAAAAATAAAATAAAATAAAACCTCCCACATATGGCTAGAGAAAGAAATATTTTTCCCCTGATGGGAGCCCACATGAACCAAGTTGGACTCAGCAAGACACTGTCTATATAAAAGTGAGGCGGGAAGTGGTTACCCCCAAGTCTGTCTTCCTTGATGTCTCAGGTTAGGGCAACCTCTAGACAAAGCCAGTGAATCTCCTACTATTCCTCATAGCTCAGTCTCCAACCAGAGGTCTTTTTATTTTTATTAAATATACCTTACTATTTTGTTGTGAAAGACCAATTCTGTTTTCTAATAGATCAAAAGCTTTGGAATGTTTGCAAAACATTCCAGAGTATCATTTTCTGATGTGACATTTGACTTATATAAAAGCTGTCTGTTTTGTCCCAGCATAAAAATACACGAAGGACGCCTTTTGTGACATAGTAAATAAGATCCCACACAAATTCCACATGACACACTGTGTGGGGAGCTCGCATAATAAAATGAAGAATGCTGCCTGTTTGTTTTCCAGTCGTTGTGGAGTTTTCATCTTACCCTGCATCTGTCAAAGCCATGTTCAAATACAGAAAGGATGTATTGAAACACACGGATTAAAAATGGGCACTTCTCCCTCATAAACCAGACACCTCCATTTCTGCACTCATCCTTTATATTTCAGAGGGGATGAAGGCAAGTTCTAAATATAGTTAGTGACTTAAGCTAACGCTAAATTTGTGAGAGAAGATGTGTTGAAATTTAGGTGGGTGTTGCCAAAAGGAACAGGAATGTGGGGGCAAGACCAGGTAACACGGGGATAAAGTCATGCCAGACGTAAACGCACATTTCAAAAGCAGATTTAACAGAGAATTAATATGCTGCTATTTTTGAAAAGGAGAAGGTGTCAGATCACTAAAAGAAGAAGAAAAAATACTTAAAGCTGCATTTACATCAAAGTTTATATGAGCTCTGCGTTTCCTTCTTCCAAGTGCCCATGATCAAAGCATGCCTTAGAGGTTGTTAATTGCAGATGTATTTCTGTCTCATTATCAATCAGGGGCAGAGAGCTTCTCCTGAGTAACTTGTGATCTCCACCTGCCCCCCATCCCAGTGTCCAGTGCAGTGCCTCCTAATGTGAACTGATCCGGATAAGACTGGTTACGTGTTTCTTTAACACTCAACTTCTGTTTCTTCAGCTTTTCTGCTTATCTTGCATTCACTTTTCTACATTCACTCCTCTTTATATATAAGTGATTTCTCTGAGCAGATTTTGAGTCTCTTGAGGGTATTTGTCAGTTGCTTGATATTTGGCATGATGTCCAGCTCAGACCTTGCACTGTGAGGTTGCTTAGTGCATGGATATCTCTGTTGACCATCCTTGCTGCCAGGGCTCCTTGGTATATTAGTTTTTCTCTGGAAAAGCTTAAATGTTTTCCAGTGTTTTGCGTGTTTATGTACATTACCTCATTCTTTTATTTGACAAATCCTTGCTAAAATTATTTTCACGAATACAAATGCATTTCTTTGGAGTGTGATCATGATCAATGCATCTCAAGGTCTTAAAGAGATGGCGACTCTTTCCGGGTAAAAGTCACCCTGATGTTTAAAAGAAGCAGCTCTTTATTTGGGGTAGACCATATTTTGAGACTGCAGTGGATCTGACAGGGTCAAATTTTCAACAGGACAGAGTAGAATACACTGTAGCATTGGCACTAACGTTTGTGAGAGTTACCTGCTTCATTCCGCTGTTCTTCAGCTTTAAATCATGCTCTTTGTTAATGTCTTTGTGGCATTTGCCATTGTCAGTAACTGCAGAAAGTATAATTCTTATCCTATCAGAGGAGTTGGTGTTGATCTCTGTAGCTAAAACCAAGAAAAACAGCCACCTAATCTTGTCCTTGAATAGCTTCCTGGTCTTGTTACAGACTGCTTATCCTTTTTAAATTCACTTGTAGATTTCCAACGCAAGCAAATTATGAAGATTTTTGGCTTGGAGGAGCTTTCATGGCTTCCTGAGCCTTCAGATTACAGAGTTGGAAAGGCCCTCTTGGTGTATCACTCCGGGGGAAGCAGAGGAGTCAATCACATCTTCTGAATTTAGCCTCATGTTTTGTTATTTTTTTAATGTGTCATTATATAACCTGTGTGTTAATTTTAGAAAAGAAGCAATACAGCATTTTTTTGTTGTTGTTTTAAAGCCAAAAAAAAAATTAAATAATAAATAGCATATGAATGTTCACTGCTTGGTACCCCAATAGGGCCAAGTAAAAAGCATGCCAAGTATAAAGGATTTTAGAAGAAAAAACAGAGGCACAACTAACTGATAGGAAATGTGGGAATCATAATAAGACAAGCAGGAATTCAATCCCAGCACTGCAAAAAAGATCTTGCAGCCCTCAGAGGTCTGTTTCCAGGCTCTTTCCTGCTTTTATCCCTCACCTCTAGATGAGACCGTTTGGAACTAAATCTGGCCCAGAGGCCTGCAGGTATCTGTAGCTGCAAAGAGCTAAGAGATATAAGTCCTGACACTAGGAAACTTGTATAATTCTTAGTAAGAACACATCTGGTGGGCCAGGAACCTTGATCATCTTGGGTTAGTAAGGTAAATGAGATAGATGCACAGCCCTCATCCTCAAGGAGATTATACTCTGAAAGAAGACTTGAGTGAGCAGAATCCAGAAGAAAACAGAATACTGTGTTAGAACTAGGGTGCGTCTTCTTAATCTTAAAAAATGAGAATCTTTTGAGAGCTGTCCATTTAACATAAATAAAATTAATATCAAATCTGGTTAGTACCTGAGTCTCAACTTCAGGGAAGTTTAAAAGAACTTCCTTCCTAGAGAGAAATGGACGGTCTAACCTGCCATAGCTACAGATAGAGAGAAAACACAGCTCACAGCTGGGCCTGGTGGTGCATGCCTGTAGTCACAGCACTCGGGAGGCTGAGCCAGGAGGATCGTTGTGAGTTCAAGACCAGCCTGGGCTACAAAGTGAGTTCAAGGCCAGCCTGAATGGCATTGTGAGACCCTGTCTCAAAAAGACAAGGGCTGGAGATTTACCTCAGTGGTGTAAGTGCCTGCCTAATAAGTGCAAGGTTGTGAGTTTGATCCCTGGTGCTGAAGAAAAAAAAAAAAACATAGCTCAAAAGGTGTTTTGAGGGACTATGTGTTTTTATTATTACTGTGAGAGGGCAGGAGCCAGCCGCACGAGCCGTTCCGAGTCACAAGTTCAGCAAACGTGTTGTCAGCACTCTGTGAGAGAGGATGCGGGTGAGGCCCACTGAAGTCTGAGGGATTAACTTCACTCTGTATTCTCCCACCCCCAAAGAGCAGCCACTGTCACCCCACTGCAGGAATTATCATGGGAATGCTTGTTCTCTTTTCCCTCTCTCCATTATCATTCTAATGTAGGCGTAGGTTGCAAAATAAAGGGCTCTCCGGAGTCAGTCGGGAACATAACTGGGTGTGTCTGCCTGGGCGAGTCCATGGAGGTGATGGGGCTGTGGCACCCCAGAGAGAGCTTGTGTCCAGCTCCTCCTCGAACACACATTCAAGTACAAGATGTTTTAGAAGCACTGTTTCGACCAAAAGCATGCATCTACCAGCTGCATCTGAGAACTGATTGTGGGCTTAGGGTTCTGCTTTTTAGTCCTGAGTCATGAGCTATTTTGAAAATCTGCTAAACACCTTTTCCAGGCTATGTATTACCAGCAACCGCATTTCTAAAGCACACATCTGGTGGTTTCAATCTCCTGGGATAAGAACCCGTGGCCTAACCAGGAAGGAGGAACTCAGCCTAGTCTTCAGCCTTGTGTATAGGTCCTTTCTAGTTTGGTCCCAGTTCTGCCTCAGCTTCCTCTCCTGTCATTCCCCTTCTGTACTTAAGGTCTCCCCACATGATTGCCTCCTTGTGCTTTCCACAATGTTCTTGTTCAGAAGCTTTTGTAAATGAGCTTTCCTAACCTGGCCCCACCTCTCATCCCACCACTGCCCCCCTAGTGCTTAGAATGAGCATCTTTGGTGAATCTTAGTTTAAATAACCAGGTATAGTAGTTACTTAGTTCCTTCTTGGTGATCCCACCTAACTTTGTATCTTGAACATCCTGCATGTTAGTGTTCACCTCCCTTACTAGATACAGAAATGCTAAAGAACAGGATAGAATCAAGTTTTTTCCTCTGTGTCTTTATTCTTAACACAGACTAGTTTTAATGTAATCTCTCCAAGCCTGAATTTTCTTTTCTGCGAAATGAAGGTGTTGGATTAGAATTTAATGTATTTTGTTTTACTTTACTTTAGTAAAGTTTAGTTTAAAACAGGGCCTTGAACTCACTGTGGAGCCAGCCTGGCCTCGAACTCACAGTGATCCTTCTGCCTCAGCCTCCCAAGTGCTGGGATTACAGGTGTGTACCACCATGCCTGGCCAAGAATTTAATGGTTCTTCTCTGAAAATGCATATCAAAATCACTCCAAGTTCAACAGATGGTGCTTAAATGGTTGTAAATCTACAAAGGAATGAAGTTGGGACCCCTACCTCACACCATACACAAAAATTAACCCAAAATGGATCATAAACCTAAATGTAAGAGCTAACACTATAAAACTTAGAAGAAAACAAGAGTCAATCTTCATGACCATGGACTAAGGAATGGTTTGATATGATGCAAAAACAAAAGTGACCAAAAATATAGATAATTGGATTCATTATAAACTTTGTGCTTCAAAGTATACCATCAATTAAGTGAAAAGACAACCCACAGAGTGGGAGAAAATATTTGCAAGTTATATCTTATACTATCTAGAATATGTATGACAAACTCTTACTAGTCAACAGTAAGAAGACAGCTCAGTTAAAACATGACGAAAGATTCAAAGACATTTTTCCAAAGAAAACATACAAATGATAATAAGATCATAGAAAGATGCTCAGTATCATTAGTCATCAGGGATCTACCAATCAAAATTTAGTGATTTACTACTTCACCGTCCACTAGGATGGCTATAATAAAAAGTAGAGCAATGAAGTACTGGGCAGATTTTGAAGCTGTGGCGGGTACATTGTCCAGCTCCTCTGGGAGGCAAAGTTTTTTTAAACCATGGGTACACTGTAATGTTGGTATAAATGAAAACTAAAACTTAAGGGTGAAAATTGAAAAATCATGTTGCTTATGAAACCATTTGAGTTTTTATTGGTCGCCTTGTTTTGTCATTCTGTAAACTGCCAGGGTGTCTCAGCCTTGAAGATACCTCCTCTATATTTCAAGCTGTTTGCCCAGGAACATCCAGAAACTTTCAAGCAATTCCTGTGCAAATTAGGTAGACTTGGGAGGAAAGTGTTCAAGTGGAAAGGAGAATAAGGGAGGAGAGAGGGGAAAAGGAAGGGACAAGAAAAAAGAAAAGAGACTAGAAGAAACAAACAGAAACAAAGCTTTTGTAAATAAGGGGAACAGAGGTTGGAGGGAGGGGAAGGGGATGA
Organism: Cuniculus paca; assembly: GCA_004365215.1. Classification (NCBI taxonomy): domain Eukaryota; kingdom Metazoa; phylum Chordata; class Mammalia; order Rodentia; family Cuniculidae; genus Cuniculus; species Cuniculus paca. Next base: position 5,233 of record RJWT010043158.1, on the reverse strand, counting down.
GAAAAAAAGCAGCAGCAAGATGTATCATGTCTGGGTACAAATTCCCTATGATGAATGTCATGGTTATGCGTATCTAAAATGTACCAATAAAATTTTTAAAGGAATTAGGTGGACTTTACGTATTTTATTTCCACTTGAATTTAGAATTGGAGTATTAACACAGGGACACTAGGTAACAACAAAACAAACAAAACAAACATGAACACTGGCAGTTTAAAGCTTTTCAGAAGTCCGCTTTGTTGACAGAACTCGTCCTAATGATGCTCTTGGAAGTAAAGCGCTATTTGGTAATAAGCTACTCACTGAAAATGCTGCATGTTATTGTTTGATTTGCATCCTCTTATGTCCTTCCCAACAGAATTTCCTGCTGGAGTGAGTGTTTAGTAAGTGCCTTTAAATGAATATGTGTCATACTTCAGTCCACTCCTTGGCGACGACAACATTTTAAAATTTTTTGAGGCTTTTGGGCTCATACTCACTGTCTATGAAATGAGCACAATTTTTTCCTCTAATATCAACAAACGTTTTTATCCGTGGGATTTTTAATTGATGCATATTTTATAATAATAAATGAAATAACCAGAGACATAGCTCAGTGGCACAGCACCTGCCTGGCAAGTGCAAGGTTGTGAGTTCAACCCCCAGTACCACACACACACACAAGTAATAATAATGAATGAAATCTGCAATCCAATATTATAACCACATTAAACAAAGTAGACAAGTGTGACCTACTTTTCTAAAAAGGTCATTTTACACGTACCTTATTGACTCATGGGAGTGAGTTGAGTTAAATGCAAAACATAAAATTAGAAATTATACTTGGATGTAAATAATGCCATTGGAGCAGTGTAGCACTATGATAAGCACCATTCATTAGCCATGCCTCACGAGCCAGGATTTGTGCAAGGGAGGCTGTTATTTCTAATCCTGCAAATAACCTCATATGCTAGATCATTCTGTTCTGCTTTGTTAGTGAGGAAACACAGTTTAAGTATATGACTGCTAGGATCCAAACCCTACCCTGTTAAAATGTGACACACCACAGTAGTCCAAAGATGCTGGTTTGTAGTCTTGCCTTTTCCATGGTAACCCTACCGATGTTCCTCTCTTCCGTATTTGTAAAATAAGGAATTTCTTTTATGACTTCTAAATAATTTTCAAGCCTCAAAAGTCTCTGAAGATATATTTATAGAATGACTATTGAAATACTTTGTTATTATATACAGATTATTTGCACATCAAGTGTTGGTCACAGTAATTAGGAAATGACTGATCATCAAGTCAAATACTTGAAATCAAGTTATTAAAACTCTTCATTCATCAGTTTGCATTTTTATTCAATGCATCCAGTGCCTCTGCTATGGACTAAATATTTGTTCCCGTCCCCGCCCGTATGTTGACTTTCCTGCCGAGCGATGGTATGAGGAGGCGCTGCCTCTGGGAGGTGATCAGGTCGTAAGGGTGGATCCCACAGGAATGGAATCAGTCCTTCCAAAAGACTCAGAGTTCCTGCTCTCTGCTGCCAGTCCTGTGGAGATGGAGCAGGAAGAAGGCCACCTCCAAACCAGAAAGCAGGCTGCGGAGCCCAGCCGTGCTGTTACCTTCATCTTGGACTTCCAGCCTCCAGAACTGGGAGAAAGAAATTTCTGTTCTTTAAGCCATGTAGTCTGTGGTGTTTTTATTATCGCAGCCCAATTTCACTAAGACAACTTCTTGGCCTCTTTCAGTAGCACATTCCTTGCTCAACTAGACTTCCACTGTGAAAGGGATGGGCAGCCTGAGCCTCTCTATAGCGATGGTGCAGGGGCAAAGGCAAACCACGAAGACCTACTTTTCTAGCCTATACACGCGTCTTTGGTTTCATGTATCCCCACCACTGTTTTCTAAAGGGAGAAGGGACCCCAAGGAGCAAACAGCACCACATGGACTCTGAGTTGAAGATGAATGCAGCTTTTCCCTAAGGACTTTTCTTGCCTTTTGGAAGATTATCTTTCTTGATTCTGTTAGTATTGATTGGAAAGCATCATTCAGAACATTCATTTGTAATTCCAGAATCACCGTCATGATTTTCAGGATTTAGCAATGGAGACTTTTTAGTTATGTGAGATCTGTGTACACTGAGAATGGCGAACAGGAGGGAGGGTAAAAGGAGAATGAAGCCTTGCACTGCCATGTTTGAGAGGACCTTTGCCCCACCACTGTGTTAGCATTTTATCACTGTGATAAACACTAGAGATAGACAACTTGTTATAGTTTGGGTCTCGATGTCCCCCCAAGTCTCATGGGGTCATAGGGGGTGGGCTTTTTGGAAGTGGCTAAATCTAGAGCTTGTGATTGATTCATGGTCTAGTGCTGGGATTAAGGTATGAGTGCTACACCTGCCCTAGGGCTAGTAACCTGCCTATACTATAAGGGACAGAAGGAGGCTTGCTCAACCCCTCTCTTGCTTGTTGCTTTTGCTGACTTCCACCACCATGAACTGTTGCCCCTGTGCCATGCCACCCTGCCTCAGAGCCAACCAATTATGGGCTGAAACCTCCACAAACTGTGAGCTAAGTAAACCTTCCCTCCTTTAACCTTGGGTGTTGGGTATTTTGTCTCAGTGATGACACAAAAGTAACTAAGACACACCTTGAAGAGAGGAAAGGTTTATTTTGGCCTTCCGTTTCAGAGGCTGCAGTCACTTGGCTGTGTTCTTTTGGGGCTGTGAGAGGGCAGGACATCATGGTGGAGGTCCCCAGGAAGAATACTGCCCACCTCATGTGAGGAAGAAGGGAGGAGGGCCAGAGTCCCTGTAGACCCTTAAAGGAAACACCCCCAGTGACCTTACTTCCTTCTATTGGCTCAGCCTCCTAAACATTCCAAGCTGGGGGCCAAGGCCTTAGCATGTGGGTCTAGGAGGGAAATCTGATATCCAAACCACAGTGGACCCCAAAAGAATCTTAGTGGCACACAGTTGCAAAGCTGCTTCCTGAAACAAAGGCGATGGGTAGAACCTTTGCAGTGGCTGTCAACTTGTCTGCCTCCCCACAAGGGCTGCCTTTATTGACAGAGCAGGACCACCCTTTTTAGTTAAAAGTTTTTAATAGATTGCCTGGCGGTAGAAGTCCCAGATTCCATATTCTCAGATGATAGATACCTCTGTTGTCTTGGACTTCCCATACAGCCCCCTTAATGTTTGACTTCTTATTCTCCAAAACAGACTTGCTCATTGTTGAAAACTTGAAAATTTTCTACAGTGAAAAACTGCTATCATCATCTCAACATTCAGAGATAGTAGCTATCAGCACTTTGATTCTTTCAATCTTTGGTTCCATATATAGTTTTAAAATGTTTTTATAAAAGTATTAAAATATGTTAATAGCATGGGGATTTCTTCCCTCTGAAAAATAATATACTTTTTACATAGCAAAATAAATCACAGAGTGAAAAGACAACCCACAGAGTGGAAAAAACTTCTGTCAGCTGTTCCTCAGACACAGGACTACTATCTAGAATATATAAAGAACTCAAAGCTGGGCCCGGTGGTGCATGCCTGTAATCCCAGCACTTGGGGGGCCGAGACAGGAGGATCGTTGCAAGTTCGAGACCAGCCTGGGCTACAAAGTGAGCTCAAGACCAGCCTGAATGGCATAGCGAGACCCTGTCTCAAAAAGATGAGGGCTGGGGATTTAGCTCAGCGGCCTAAGTGCCTGCCTGGCAAGCGTGAGGTTGTGAGTTTGATCCCCGTGCCACGGGAAAAAAAAAAAATCAGACCTCCCCCTAAATTTAAAGACCCAACCCGAAAATGGGCACTGAAATGAATAGACATTTCTCAGATGCAAAAGTACAAGCAGCAAATAGATATATGAAAAACTGTTTAGGGTCACTGATCATTTGAGAGATGCAAATTAAAATAATGCTGAGATTCTATCTCAACCCAGAAAGAATGACTATTGTCAAGAAATCAACCAATAACAAATGCTGACCAGCTGTGGGGATAAATGAACCCTTCTTAGAAGCACTGTTGGTGGGAGTGTAGACTGGTGTAACCACTGTGGAAATCAGTGTGAAGATTCCTCAAAAAACAAACTAGAGATTCCATTTGACACAACTGTTCCCCTTCTTGGTATCTTCCTGAAAGAATTAAAATCATCACATCACAGTGATATATGCACACCCATGTTTATAGTGACATAGTTTTTAATAGCTAAATCTTGGAACCAGACCAAATGGCCATCAACTGATGAATAGATAAAGAAGATGTGAGTTTTTTATACAATGAAGTGCTACTATGCCATAAAGAAGGATAAACAAGACATTTCTAGGTAAATAGGTGTATCTTGAGACCATACTCTTAAATGAAATAAATTGGACACACATGTTTAAATATCGCATTGTCTCTCTTTGTGAGAAATTGAAAATGAAAATAAGGTCCAAAATGTATCATGGATACTGGGTGTTATGGTTGATACATTGTGTCAGCTTGAGAAGTTTAAAAAGTTTAACTGAGAGACTCAGCAGGGAGCCAGGGTTCTTACTTTGTAAATATCCCCATCCTGTGCAAAGCAGGGCAAGGACATTTTGTGAGTGGTACACACCCCTTGAAGGAGGGGAATAGCCTGTATACCATCTAAGGGAAAAAGAGAGGCTAGTTTTCCCCTTATTGCTCTGGCTGCTGCCTTGGAGTGTTGCCCCAGTGCCATGCCACCCTGCCTTGGAACCAGCTGATTATGGACTGAAATCTCCAGAAACTGTAAACTAAATAAACCTGTCCTTGCTTCACTTTGGATGTCAGGTGTTTTGTCCCAGCAATGAGAGAAAAGTAGCCAAGACACTGGGAAATGTGAAGTAAAGGTTCAAATGGGAAGGAGAACAAGGGATGGGGAAGGGGAAAAGGAAGCAAGAGAAAACAAACAAACAAAAAAAATCAAAGGAAAAAATGGAAATAAAGCTTTTGTAAATAAGGAGGGGAAGAGCAGTTGAAGAGAGGGGAGGAGATCTCGAGAAAAAAGAATCAAGATATATAATGTACAGGTACAAATTCCCTATAATGTATGTGATCCTAATGTATCTAAAATGTATCAATAAAAAATTTTTAAAATGTACCAATAGCATTTATTTATTATTTATTTTTTTTTGTCTCTTTTGAGACAGGGTCTCACTCAGGCTGGCCTTGAGCTCATTTTGTAGCACAGGTTGATCTTGAACTCACAATGATTCTCCTGCTTCAGCCTCCTGAGTGCTGGGA
>RJWT010043157.1:0-12014 GCA_004365215.1 Cuniculus paca | reverse complement strand
TAACAAGAAGCTGAGCCTAATGTGAAAGCAAAGGTAGAAATGAAAAGAAGCCTCTCAGACTGGGTTTCCTTCATACCAGATCCGAGTGGAGGGTGGGATAAGAATGTGAGGATCTAAGAGGATCATTGAGGGGGGCTCAGGGATGACCAGAGAGAAGGCCCAGGCACAGAGCAGGCCTTGGTGCTCCAGGAGCATCTGGGAGCCAGGGTACCCAACATGCCAACTGAAGGTGCCACAAGATGAAGTCACAGGACCTTGCTAAAGTGAGTCCACATAGGATTCTGCAAGCCACAAAAAACAATTTGGATTTTTTTTCTAAGAGTTACAAGAAGCTAGTGGGTGTTTTGAAACAGAGGAGTGATAAATTTTGACCTATGTTTTGGAAAGATCAATCCTGCTACTGTGCAGAGGCCAGGAGTAGAAAGAGGGAGACCAGAAAGAGCAGAATGTGTGGCTGGATACATCACACCTTACATGGAGAGCTCCTTCTAGGGGAGGGGGACAGACTCAGAGCCCATATGGTCCATAAAGGGCGTCTTTCTCTGACTTCACAAGGGTGACTTATTGGTGGTAGGCTGTGCCAATTTACCAAGGCCACCATAAAAAATGCCTCAACTTGACTTAAACAACACAAATTTATTTTAAACCTAGAAGCAAAAAGTCTGAGATCAAGGGGTCAGCAGGCCTCTCGCCTCAGCTTGCCTATCTTCTTCCATTTTCTTCACACGTCCTCTGTGTCTGCATCTAAACTCTTCTTATGAGGACACCAGTAATAACAGATCAGTGCCCAATCTCATTTCAACTTAATTACCTCTTAAAGACTCTTCAAACATAGCTACATGCTGAAGTACTGGATGTTAGGACCTCAACATATAATTCTGAGGGCGCAAAAACAAACCAGACCATAAAAGGAGAATCCATAAAACCCTAAGGAGAGGTTCTCACTACTTGAGCTAAAGTTGTTGCTATGTTGAAAAGAATTCTAACATAGAACATGTTTTGAAAATAATTCCAAGAAAATTTGCTTGACTGTGTTGGGTGAAATTTTAAAACTCCAATATCTGGTCTGTGAAATTGCATTAAAGGTGATGCTATTTTTCTGACACAGAAAAACCTGAGAAGGTTCAGGTTTCAGAGAAAGGAATGATGGAGTATGTCTTGGTTACTTTTTTTGTTGCTGGGACAAAATACTTGGTGCCCAAAGTGAAGGAAGGAGAGGTTTATTTAGCTTATAGTTTCTGTGGATTTCAGTCCATAATCAGCTGACTCCAAGGCAGAGTGGCATGGCACTGGGGCAACACTTCAAGGAGGCAGCCAGAGCAAAAGGGGGCAGCCGTTCATGGCAGCTGCAAGCAGCAAGAGCAAACCGTGCCAAAGAGAGAAACATGCCCCCATTCTACCTTACACTGTATGCCCGCTCCACCCCTGGGCAGGTGCAGAACTCACACTGCCAATCCCAGAGCTAGACAACAAATCAATCAGAAATATTAGATTCAGCCACTTCCATGACTATATGAGGCTTGGGGGGGCTATCTACATACAAACCGTAACAGAGTATAAATCTTAAAATTCTGGCCTAGGCATATCAACTCTCAGATGCTAAGGCAGTAACCTAATGGCTGGAGGAAAAGAGAGTAGATGGGGCTAGATATGCATTTGAAGAGATAATATCTAAAGCTATGGGACCACATGAGATTATGCAGTATTAAACATAGATAGAAAAGTTTTCAGGTAATAGCTGCCCTTGAGGAAACTGGGAAAGGGAGGCAGGTCCATCAGAGACAGAAAGGTGAGAACTGCCAAGCAGAGACAAAGAAGGGAATGAATGCAGCTGCAGTGTCCTGGAAGTGAAGCCAAGAAGATTCCATAAGAATGAAGGATGGAGAACTGTGTCCAATGCTACTAAAAGTCTTAGATGTGGAATGTCACTGTGGACACAGTGATTTTAAGTGTCAGTCAGAAGAAAGCTTACATTGTAAGAGCAACCTAAATACTTTCACACATGCATTTGAAAGTTTTCAATCCCACAGAATCTATAGAAGTAACACTTCTATGACCACACCTCTTAGACCAACCATGAAGATCATCCAGGAAAAAAAAAATCCACGCAGAGTTCAAGTACTACAGGCTGAGTGTCAGGGTCATCTCATCAATAAGAGTCAACCAAATTCTGCAGAGTACTAGAAACTTCTAGGGGAAGCTAGCATTTCCATACGAGAGGGAGAATGAAAAAAAAAGGAAAGGTATTGTTTACTTGTGTGCTTCAAAAATTCAGACTTAAGGTGATGAGAATAGTTTGATCATTAGTCATAGACTAATGACCATTAGCCATGGATGAATATGCAAGGTAGTCTTTATATTTTGTCTGTCTGTAGCCTTTACTGTGGGTCCTTGCTACGTATCTTGATGACTACAACCTGACAGTGCAACAGTTGATGTGAGGAAGTACTCCATGGCATCTCACTGTGTTCATGTCAAAAGGTTTTCACCAATTTACTGGATCTTCTTGAGCACAAACAATGGCAACACCAAAAGCTATTGTTTTGACTTTTGTTTAGATTGTTTTATAGACTAACGGGAGACTGTACAGAAACATAAAAGGAGTTCCTCTTTACTGTCCCTCAGGCTCCCAGAGTGCAAATTCTTGCATATCTGTAGTAAAAAGTAGCAGTTAAAGAATTGACCTTGGTGCAATCTATAGCATTTTTTCAAAGTTCATCATTCAAAAAGCCCCTTCTTTGTGTGAATGTGTGACCACACATGGGAATATGCACAATTTATCATGACTTGTGTAACTCTTCCACAATCAAGGTCCCTTTTCTTATCTCTAAAAGATGCCTTATTTTTAACCCATTAATAGCCAAACCTATTCCCTTGTCCGAGTGTCCCTAACTACTAGCAACTACTAAATAGTTTCCATCTCTTCCATTACCAAATGTTATGATTGCTGAACGTGTCAGTCACTTTCCCATTGTTGGGCAAAATATCAGTGCACACAACTTAAAACAGGCAAAGATTTCACAGGGTTCAGCCCATGAATGGTTGGTTCCAAGGCAGAAACAGCATGGTAGAAGGGCATGGTGAAGCAAAGATACTCAACCTATGACAGATAAGAATCACAGAGTCAGAAGAAATAAGCCATGGACAAGAATATGCCCTTCCAAGTCGGACTCTAGTGACCACCTCCTCGACCCAAGCTGCACCTTCCAACACTATATTCAGTTATGAACACATTGATGGATCAATTCACTGATGAGTACAGCAGCCCTATGATCAAGTCACATTCTCAAACCCTACCTCTGAACACAAGAGGCATTTGGAGGATATTCTGGGTCTAAACTATAACATTAACCCCTGGCACTCAAAAGACTTATGCTCATCTCATTATGTAAAATGCATTTAGTCTGTCTCCAAGTGTCTTAACAGTTCCAGCACTGCTGAAAAGTCCAAATCCAAAGTCTTTTCTGAGACACAAGGCAAATTCTTAGCTGTGAGATCTAATTAAACCAAAATGAAAATTAAATACTTCCAACATACAATGGCATATGGTAAACATTCCCATTCCAGAAAGGAGGAATATAGGAATAAAAAGGAATAATACTAAAGCAAGATCAAAATTCAGCAGGGCAAAATTAAATCCTGTAGCTCCATCCACCCGGGGCAGATTATGGTAGGAACATGAGCTCCAAAGTGCTTTAGCAGCCCTGCTTCTTTGGCTTTGTCAGTTGCATGGCCTCTGTCTTGGGCTGGTTCTTCTCATTGCCTGCAACTTTTCTTCATGGTCCTGACACCTCTAATTTCCTAGGGTTTCAACTATATCTCCAGCTTTACTCTGACAGCTTCATCCATCCACCTGTCAGGAACACAATACCAGGCTTCAAGTTCTTGCTCTGAAATCAGAGTGAGACTCTAGGAATGCACAATTGTAATACTCTCCATACCTGAAAAGCCAGCACCACGTGGATGATGCCAGTCTATTGGCAGCTCAAGCCACAACCAGTCCCACTAAGACCATAGTTGCAGTGGCCTCTGAGTCCCTGGATAGCTGAACCTGGGGATATTCTTTCTTACACAACCCTGAGTGATTAGGACACCCTGCAACTCTCTTCTCAAGACAAAGTATCTTTAAAAAAGACTTTTATACCCTTGGGACTGTGATGAGTGAAATCTTGTCAGTTCCTGAGATAACCTCAAGGCATCTTTCCTATTGTTACAGCATAAAGTATTGAATTTGTTTTTCACAAGCCTAATATTTCCAGGAATCACACTCTCCTTGACCCTAACTTTACATGTGCTTCTTTTTTGGCTAAGCTTCAAAACTCAGATTTTTTGGCTCTTCTTTTTAGTCCCAATTCACGTGACAAATCTGACTAGAAATAACCAGCAGTAGCCATGCAACAGCTTAAATATTGGGCTGCCTTAAAATTTCCTCCACCAAATTAATTAGTCCACCACCTTCAATACAGTCTCTAGCAAAATCTTAGGACATGGATGAACTATAGACAAGTTCTGTGCCAGAATGTAACATGCATGTCTCGAATCCAGTTTCCAATAGAGTACTCATTCCCAGCTGAAATCTAATGTGCTTTGCCTTTATTATCCACATTCCTATCAGAAGTTTGGTCTTTGAACTCCATAGAGAATCTCCCACTGAGTTCTGCTTTTAGCATTCTAAGGCTTGTCTAGCCTATATCTCCAAACCTTTCCAAATTCTTTCCACAGTGAAGTTCAAAATGGTTGTTAACCACATGGTTAGGTACATCGATAGTGAACCCAATTGTTTGATAGCAATTTTCTGTACTGACATTGCCTGTTGCTTGGCCAAAATGCTTCATACCAGAACTTTACAGAAGAGAGATTTATTTGATAAACAGTTCAGTCTATATTTGACAGACTTCAAGGCAAAAATGACATGGTGGAAGGGTATGGCTGAGGAAAAGTGCTGAACTCATGTCACCCTAGAAGCAGAATGAGAGAGAATGGAGGTGTCAGGGATGAGAATAAACCTTTCCAGGTCATGTTCCCAGTGATCTATCTCCAGTCAGAGCCACCTCTTAAAAGTTCATTCAGCTATGAGCTCATTAGTGAATTAACCTTTCAAGGGGGTTGAACTCACATGATCAAATCATTTTCCATAACCCAAGCACTGAATACATGAGATAAGGGTGGGTATTTTTTTTTAACCTAAACCATAGCATTTTATGTCTGAAATAATGTACTATGGGTTGTTTTCATATTGGCTTTTTTTCATTCAGAATAAAATTTATTTACCATTCATGTATGTTCTTATGTGCATCAAGAACTCATCCCTGTTTGAGGGTATAGCTCAGTGATAGAGCACTTGCCTAACATTTATGAGCCCCTAATTTCCATCCTCAATGTTAAAAAAAATAAATTATTTATTTATTCTTTTTTTATATTGTACATCAGTAACAGCCTATGGGATGGATATACCACTATTTGTTTAACTATTACCAAAAACATGTTTCAACAGGATTTGAAGATTTATTATCAAAAGAGTAAAAATTTCAATTATGCTATTTTTAATGTGTTGAGCTTACTAAATATATGAATAAAATTAATTTCACCTTTTTCTTACAGTTTTTAATATAGTCCCTAAAAATTTAAAGTTACAGTATAGTTCATAGTATAGCATTTACTACACGCACCACATTACATTAGTATCCTGTCAGAGATATGGACTTTCTTCTTCACCAACTTATATCCTGTACCCAGAGTGGTACCAAAATATTTAACTGAAAGAACTAAACAAAGAGACAAGAAATTCTGCATTGATAAGTGTATAAGACTAAGAATGCATGAATGTTTGTGAATACACATGATGTACATGTATATGTATCTGTATATACATAAAATGAAGTTTCAAATTCAGAATAAAATATTCTCTATTTCATTACCTTTCTAAATGAACAAGTCATTGATTTAGTCAGAAAACTAAGTGTAGAGAGGCTGATACTTTTATATCTCTGGGAAAATTATGAATTTATTCCTTGCATTATAAGATGTGGCACTACACTGGCAAGTAGAGACAAGAAAGTTGACTGAGAGCTCCAGTCAGTTGGGCAGATGCCTTGCAGAGACAGGACACCTGCTCCTTGACCTGTAGTCCCCATTCTCTGCTGGAAAGGGTGCCAGCATGTTCTGCTAACTACAGAGGTAAGTTCTTCTCTGTTGTTCCCACCTCTACTAGGTTATTTTTAAAGAATAATGAGCCAAGATGACTCACCCACAGCCCTGCAGGAGAGGAACAAACCTACATTCCATTAATGTATGGCTTGCCAAGTCAACGCTTGAGAGAATAAAAATCAGCCTGACTGTCTCTGTGCCTCCTTAGAAAATTCCCCACCTCCTCTTCCAAGCCTTAGGAAGTACCCACATGGGACCATCAGCAGGGAGATGGGTGGAACGCTCTCTTCAATTTTTGTTTGATTTTCAGAAAGTCCATGAGGGATTTCCCCAGTAACTATTTTTTCTGCTTTTTTCTTTAGGGACCATCTAAGTATATCTGATTTTTATTCCTATGTCTTAGTCTACAAATATACTTCCAATGGCTCATGTGAGCATATATTGACAATTATTCAATTCTTAGCTATCGTGGTCAAAGACAAAGAGCAAATACCAGGAAGAAAGGAGGGAGTATCTACAGAAGAAAAAACTGGACTCAGTAAACAGTTTTGATTTTTCTTCCTTTCCAACCCTTCTCAGGATATTAATAAATCACGCACTGTATGCTCATAAAACTCTAGAACTGGATAGAATTTTAAAGATGGTACAAAGGGGTTAAATGGTTAGACCAAGAATGCTCAGCTACAAAATGATAGAAAGAACATTAAAGCTAAGCTAATTTCAAAGTTTGTACTTCCACTCTAATGATTGTGATATTATCATCTCTTTGTGCTGGCAGAACTATTAGCAATTTCCATAACATCTTGAGCAATTATCATCAAGGGAACCTATTGTTGTTTGCTACCCTTCCTTAGGCAAATCACAGGCACAACCCTTTTATTCATGCAGTAGAGCTCCATCTTTCTCATTACAGTGCCTCCTGCAAAAGGAAATGAATCACAAGTCAGCTTCTGGGGCCATACTTTGTTGAACTCAAAGAGTTTCCCATGCCCTGATTGCAAATAGCGTACTTCAGATCACTACACATTTGAAATCCTATTCTGTTTTACATCCACCAGAGATTTCATTCTGCAACTTTAAAATCCTTGCCCAAGAATCTTCATATTGCAAATAGCAAGGAAATTTTTTAGCCAGCAGCATTAATCTGTGATCATTATTAACTCTTAGCAAAACTTCTAGAACCAGAGAGGATATAGGAATATTATAGTCCTCTCCCAAGAAGGAAAAAATTAAATTCAAAGAGAGAGAATACATAGTAGGCATTGGGTTAGAGGAAGGGGTCACATGTAATTTTTCACTCAGTGATGAAATTGTCCATCAAAAAAAAAGAATTTATTTATATTAAAAAAATCTGTAACAAAGACAAGGAAACTACTATGGATTTAAAGTCGTGGCTATTTTAGACATGATTATTTGAATTTTAGGGTGTAAATGTACAGATAAACAAGCAGATGTTAGTTCCTTTGACTAAGTTGAAAATTAATATTATAAATGACGGTCCATGGCCTGTTTAAACTTCTTCTGAACTCAAGCCACAGAAGCCTGCAAGACCTAAGAGTATGAACATGCTGCGTGCACACACGTAACTCCAGCAAGTAGCCTTGCCTCGGCTACCCCTGCATCTCACCTTCTTCACTGTGAACTGAGACCTGGAATGGATATATGTGGTTAGGGTTCATTTCACCTCTAATATTCCATGAGTCATCATCTTTTCATTCTTTCCAAAGGTAGTGAGATTCTCAAAGCCCCTCAAGACTTAAATATTTCAGTTATTTCTTCTGGATTCTCTGGAGTACAGTGTCTAAACTGGCTTACTTTCCCTTGTTTTACCAGAATGCCCCTTTACCCTATAATCTAAAATTATCTTGTTTAGTAACTAATTTGGTTTCCGGCTAATTATAAGTGAGAAGCTGCTTTTGTTTAGCCTTTGGAATTTAGAATCCAGTTAGCTCTGCGGAGTAAACTTCGCTGATCTGCCCCAAATGTTCCACCCGGCCTCCCCTTCACTCAGATGTTCTCTCTCTGTCCGATCCTTCTTCCCTGTCTTGGACAAGTCTCACTCTGCACCCAAACTCTCCAACTTCCACCCTCCTGCCCCCTCCTACTATGTCTGTTTCTTTAGCTCAACACTGTGCACACTCACCCCTCCATCTACCCACCTCTAGTCTGTTGTGAACATAAAAATATCAGCTAAAAAGAAAATCTTTCCATTCCAAACCTGTGCTAACCTCTTCTCCTGCCCCTACCCTGTCCTCTAGCTAAGCTAACACAGCTTTTCCATGACAGCTCCACCTTCCCAGCATCACCCTGATGTGCTTCTTTTCAGTGTTCCCAGGTCATCCCCTAAAGAGGGACCCAAAGCACTCCTTGGTCTCACTGCCATTTCCACATCATGGCTGAAGCACCGTCCTCTAACAAGCCCAGGGTGCATCCCCACCTTCTGGTTGTGTGTTGGGAGCCACCCCATCTCTCATAATCCCTCTAATGCATTTCTCTGGGCACACCCTCTCCTAAGAATCACAGGAGATGCTTCATGAGACACTTGCTAAAAATACTAAGATGGCTTTCCCATAGAAAGAACTAGTAATCAGTCTTTTTAACTGATAACTGAAAGGATTCTGCTGAAGGGTAAAATTTTTGTTATTAACTTTCTTAATGGTCTTAAGAACATGTGAGTTACCTGTCATATGTTAGTTATTTAACCTAGAGGAAATTCTATTGTAACACTACATATTTAAAGCAGGGACAGTATTCATGCTTTCCTCGACACTCTAATATGAGAATTAATTATAAAAATCATCTGGCACAGAATTTAATGTTGAATCATGACTGACATGCTCTTCCCTCAATGCTAGTTATTATTATCCACTCAAGAAGTTTCTAGCAAAGACCTCAGGATCCATAATGCTAGTTCACATCGTACCCCAATCTCATAGTCTTTGGACCCTTATGGAATCTAAAGACTTCTATTTCAGTTTTCTAAGGCTCATGAACACTTTGACCTCTGAGATGCAAATTTTAATGACTCAAGGATGAGAATTTCTAAGAGGCAATGTAGTACAGTGGTTGGAAGGATGGTATTTATGGACAATGGAGAGGGATTTAGAACACTGGATTTGCGGATTAAAGCTAAATAGCTTTAGACAAACTACCAACACTTTATGTCCCAATTTCCTCAGCTGTATAATAGTGGTTTTTAAAAAATTTCTTCAGTGAGTTGTAAGAATTAAAACAGGTACATAAAAATAGTACTTAGCAAGCAGTAAGCAGAGGCCAGCTAAAATACTACAAGTGAATTTGGGGACATACAGGGCTAGTGTTGAGGGAAAATAACCAAAAACAAAATTTTTTCTCAATCCCAGCAAACCTTTCCACAGAGGTAGAGAGGAAGTAAACAACTCTATCATTAAATCAACATTAAACCAGAGCTGCATTATAGGCAATCTTCTGGCAGATTCAAAAAGTAGAAAAAAATAACTTCACTCTTTTATAGAGCCAGGGAGGTACATCCTTTCCATACATGTTCTCAAGACAAATATTTTGTCCTCAAGGCAGAGAACTTGACAGCTCCACGTGCCACAAATAACTTGTCCTAGATTCATCTGGAGAGGTGTAGTGACCAAGTGTGTTAGTGGTTTTATTCAAAGGTAAAACAGGCCTCCGAAATGTTTATGAGATGCCCACTGAAGCTAGACTCCTACTGTCCATGCACATTGGAAGGTAAACGTGCTGTCTCCTCTAATGATTACATTTCAAAGGATGGCTCTCAGGCCCTTGGGGAAAAGAATACCCTGAGCCCTAAACCTGAGAACTTCTTTAGCTTTTAAAAAGACCTACCTACATTTGAAAGAAACAGAGGAAGACCTTCTAATTTCAAGTTATCTAAACTAAATGCTCTAAGACAAAGGTGGGGATATAGATCCTTATTTTCAACAGGGAGAACTGAGCCTCTTAATTTAAAAACTGTATTTGCTCTTACAAAGTAGTTTAGCTGGAGGAGCTAAAGATGGTGCAACAGTAAGCAGCAGAGTGAACAGTCTCTCTGAGAGAAACAGTTCAGATGCTGGAATATAACATCATGGAGAGGACAAGAAGGAAGGAAGTGGGTCCCCTGAAACAAGGAAGAATCTAAAATACGAATTGAAGCCCACAAAGAAAATAAAAAGAATTTAAATGAAGAAGAAGGTGGTGGCTGGCAGCACCTTCGCCTGGAGCCGGATTCACCCTGCCAGAAGACCTGCTGAGCCTGGAGACCCATGGTCGCGGTTGCTGACATGGTCGCAGCTGTGGTTGACCCCAAGGGTCTCTGCAGAGAGGCACAGGGCTGAAGGAGAGTGGCAGATGCAAAGATCTGCGCTGGCTGCTGGTGAGTGCTTGGAATTCCACACCCCCGCCCCACAAGATAGAGTGATCAGCCCGGCGCTATCTTGGAGTCCCGCAGGTTACAACCGGAGCCGAGACTGCTAACCACTTCTGGTGTAAGCGCCAGGTTGTGGGCGGACCTGCAGAAGTTGCTTAGAAGGAAGCCAGAAAAACCAGTCATTTGGGAGCTCCAGGTTGTGGGCAGATCCGCGGAAGCTGATTGGTCAGATATCCACTCCTGTGCGCAGTTCAGGCAATATCACGTAGGTTCCTAAACAGCTTAGATTTGCAGGGTCTGACCAGGTCTGCTCCCTTGCAAACCCTGGGTGGCTTGGTGCCTAGCTCAGTGCAGAGACACAGGTGCCCAACATCGGATATACGTAGCCAGCACTGGCCAGAAAAGACAAACACTCTAGCTTCGGAGAAGCTATGGCCAGTGCTGGGGTGCCTGGGACCACACTACTCAGGGCTGGAAGAAATCAAGAATATGCCAAGACAAAGAGGGAGAGGGCAATCTCTGGCATCCAACCCGAGCAGCGCAATTCCCCAAGAGGAAAACGTGGAGATCGAGAATTGCACACCTGAAAGGTCTGAAGTGATGTCAACTGAAGTGAAGAAACAACTTCAGGAAGCTATAAGAAAAATTAGAACAGAAATTCTATCCCAGGTAAAGAAGAAATGAAAACCATAATAAAAGAAATACTAAGCATCTCTAAAGAAGACACAGATAAAAAAATAGAGGAGCATAGGAAAATGAGGGAAACCATGAATGAACAGTGTAAGAGAGATTTAGAATGTATCAAACAGATTCAAAGAGATAGCCAGAAAATTAAAAATTCATTCAAAAGCTGGCAAGCTGACATGAAGGAAACTAAAGAAAGACTTTCAAAGCTTGAAGACAGGGTTGCAGCCTATGATTGTGAAAGGAAAGATCTCTTAAAAATAACAAGGTCTCAGGAAGTAACAATTCAACAGCTGGTGGACAACTCAAAGATGCATCATTTAAGAATTAAAAATGTGAGTGAAGAAGCAGGTGTCAAGACAAATGACATCAGGACCTTATTTACAGATATAATTTACCAAAACTTCCCAAGCATACAAAAAGAATATGACATTCCAATAAGTGAGGCATATAGAACTCCAGCTAGCCATAGCCAAAACAAATCTACACCCAGACATATAATAATCAAGATCCCAGAAATTCAACTCAAGAACAGAATATTAAAAGCTATTAGAGAAAAGAAACAGATCACCTATAAAGGAACACCCATCAGAATCACAGCAGACTTCTCAACACAAACCATCAAGTCAAGAAGAGGCTGGAGTGAAGTAATGCAAGTCCTGAAAGAAAACAACTTCCAACCCAGACTGATGTACCCTGAAAAACTTTCTTTCAAAATTAATGGAGAAACAAGATACTTCTGTGACAAAGAACAACTAAAGGAATTCATGACCACCAAACCAACCCTACAAAGATGACTAAAGGACATTTTAGAGAGAGAGAA
>RJWT010043156.1:0-12007 GCA_004365215.1 Cuniculus paca | reverse complement strand
AAAAAGAAAAATAATTTAAGAGTAATAGGTGTTGGCAAAAAAGCAGGGAGGAGTGCTCAACACAAATGATACAGACTTTGCAGAATAGCAGAAAACTTCGCAAACATAGGGATAGGACCTGGCATACAGATAAGCGAGGCAGATAGAACTCCAACTAGCCATAGCCAAAATAAATCTACACCCAGATATATAATAATGAAGATCCCAGAAATTCAGCACAAGAACAGAATATTAAAGGCTGTTCGAGAAAAGAAACAGATCACCTATAAAAGAAAACCCATCAGAATCACAGCAGACTTCTTAACACAAACCACCAAGTCAAGAAGAGCTTGGAGTGAAGTGTTTCAAATCCTGAAAGAAAGCAACTTCCAACCCAGATTGATGTACCTTGCAAAAGTACCTTTCAAAATTGATGAAAAATAAGATTGATGTACCTTGCAACCCAGATTGATGTACCTTGCCAAACTACCTTTCAAAATTGATAGAAAAATAAGATACTTCCATGATAAAGAACAACTGAAGAAATTCATGACCACAAAACTGACCCTACAAAGAGTGCTAAAGGATATTCCAGAGAGAGAAAAAGATGAGCACAGTTCCAGGAACAGCAGCCAAGGGAGACAGCCAAACAGGGAAGGCAATCGAATGGAGGGGGAAAGTAGGAGGCCAACAGGAGAAGGATAGCATGGCAGAGATGAGCCAATGCATGACAGTTGTAATCATTAATGTAGATGGCCTCAATTCACCAATTAAAAGAAACACAGGGAGAGTGGATCAAGAAACAAGATCCATCAATACGCTGTATACAAGAAACACATTTATCTCAAAAGGAAATCCATAGACCAAAAGTTAAATGAAAGACAACAATATTTCATGCAACAAGAAATCAGAAAAAAAAAAATAGGAATAGCTTGCACATCAACCACAGAATGGATAAGAAAGATACAGTATTTTTATACAATGGAAAGCTACTCAACTATAAAGAAGGATAATCTCAAGGCTCTTGTAGGTAAATGGATTCAACTTGAGATCATGCTCATGGGTAAAATGGTTCAAACTCATAAGGGTGAATATTGTGTTATCTCTCTGGTGTAAAAAACTGAAGGAGCTGATGGTATCCAAAATGTACACTAGATGTTGTGAAAGTGATAGGGAAGGAAACATCTAAAAAGGAAAGGTGGTAACCATTGTTAATTTTCTGTTATCTTGTTTTGAATTCCTGTATCATTTACAATGTTTTGTTAGATTTGGTTTTATTCTGTCTTATGCTGTTTGATTTTAATTTTATTATGTCTCACAGTATGGGCAGCTATTTTGAAGATAACAAGATATACTATGACAGCCATTGTTGACTTCCTATTATTGGCTTTTGAAGTCCTGTAGCACTTCTATTGTTTTGTTTTGATTGGTTTTATTCTGTTTTGTTTTGTTTTGTTTTATTCTATCCAATGGAATAGACAGCTATGTTGAAGAAAAGAGACATTATGGTAGCCATTGTTGATTTCTTATTATCTTGATTTGAAGTCCTGTATTGCTTTCCTTGTTCTGCTTTGATTGGCTTTATTCTGTTTTATTTTGTTTGATTTTATTCTCTTTAAAATAAAGAGAAAAGACTTAGCACAAAGATGGTACTTAGTAAACACTCATTAATTATTCTCTTCTCTTAAAAGATAAAAACTCTATATTACCAACCACAGACAGAATTATTTCCAGGTTATCTGCTGTTTACCTTTAAGAGATAATTCCCTGCCACCCAAAGTATGAGAAATAAAGAAGTTCATGAATTTAGAAAAGTTTGCTTAAGGAATAAGATGTTCCTTATTATATCTGACCACTCAAAACATTCTGGTCCTCTTGGCTATCTATAAAGATAAGCTTCTAGTAATGATATCTTCTACTGGGTTTATATAAGTGCAAGTGTGAGTGTGCATGTGTGTGTATGTATCTAAATATTGGGGTCTTGGCCTAGCCCAAATCTCCTAAATGAATGGACAGCAAATAACTTAAATAAAAGAGACCAGTAGTACAATTTTGGAGCATCCAGGAAGGTCAGAACTTTCTCTCAGGAGTAAGGACAAAGAGCTCCACTGAACAGCCTGTATTTAAACAAGGTTTTTAAACAAAGGAAAGGGATACTGAGGTAAGTGCAGGAACTGAGCAGGACCTTGGAAGTTAGTTCAAAGACTTCTCCAAGCAGTAAACTGTGCCAATTGAGTGGACTATTTGATCTCTAAGGCTGACAGCTTTATTGCTGTTGAACACAGGGTGGCAGCAGCCCATGTCCTTGGCTGCCTCAGCTGTGGTGTTATCTTGACCTCAGACCACTATTAATATGCCCTTTGCCAACACAACCAGAGGTCCCTGTGTTCAGCAACTTAACCCTGTACAAGAAGGAAGGAAGGAAGGAAGGAAGGAAGGAAGGAAGGAAGGAAGGAAGGAAAAAGCAAGCAAGAAAGAAGAGAAAGAAAGGAAGAAAGGAAGAAAGGAAGAAAGGAAGAAAGGAAGAAAGGAAGAAAGGAAGAAAGGAAGAAAGAAAGAAAGAAAGAAAGAAAGAAAGAAAGAAAGAAAGAAAGAAAGAAAGAAAGAAAGAAAGAAAGAGAAATTAATTCTCTACTTTGGTAATAATTGAGAAAATGTTTCAAAAGCCATAAAAACAATCACCCTCTAATTCAGTAATCCAACTCTGGGAAATGAATCAAGCAAAAGAAACACCATATACAAAGATGTTTATTTTTTAATATTTGTAAAAGCAAAAGAAAAGGGGTAAACAATAGAATACATCAAACCTGTGATGAAATAAAATATAAAAATCATTAGAAACATTCATTAAAGCATAAAACATAATAAGAACATGGGGAATGTTCCATGCAACCTTTTAAAACAAACTTTTACCCCAACTCTAGTTATAACTTAATAAAAATCATATTTACAAATGATTTAGTAACATAAAAGACTATGGGAAGTGAAAATAGAAAACTTCTGTGAGTTATTTTGCCTTTTTAATCCTGCATCACATTTTTAATTAATGTGTGTTTGTAATACATCATAGTTACATTTATATTTGGAGACACATACAGCATATTCTGATCATTTTCAATTCCATTACTCCCCTCCCTACACTCCCCCTCCATCCTTCCTCTGAGTTCCTTTCCCATCTCAAGTAAGTCTCCTTTTTTTGTTTCCTACCAACTCTGCTTTAATTTATTGATTTATGTTTTAGATTTCTCACGTAAAGAAAACCACACAATATTTAACTTTCTGTGTCTGATTTATTTCACTTAATGTTATGGTCCCAAGTTCTATATATTTTCCTACAAATGACATGATTTCATTCTTCTTTGTAACTGAATAGTATTCTGTTGTGTATACATACCACATTTCCTGTATCCATTCACTTGTCAGTGAGCATCTAGACTGTCCCAGAGATTAACTATTATGAGTTGCACTGTTATAAGTATGAGATGCATATATCACTAAAATGTGGTGCCTTTAACTCATAGGAATGTACCCAGAAGAGGTATAGCTGCATCAAATGAAATTTCAGTTTAACTTTTTTGTCATTCTTTGTCTTTAAATCCATGAACTTCAGGGTCTGTAAAATCCATTTTGGGGGAGTTACATGAATTTTTGAGGGCATTGGGCCACCTTCTTTTCTCTTAACTATTGCGTTTTATGTGTAGATAAGTTGGGATAGAAAGCTCTGCTACTATAATAAAGATGTCTTTAGAAAGTGAATTTCTACCTGTGATGCACCCTTGGCTTTGGGAACAACTCAGCATACAGACATGTACTCAACCTACCCTGAGAACTAGCGTCATCCCCCAGCACTGCACTGTGAAAACTACTAATATCAACATCCAAAGGGCCAGTCATATATCAATACATAATATCACATAGGTTTAAATAGTTGTCGTGGGAATTTTGCTACCTCCTCATGCATCTACACAGCCACTAACTTTAGTGAATGCCTTAGAGTGACCAAGAGTGTTGTTTCCTCTAGACACCCGTGATGGGATCTCCTGTTATTTTATTATAATGTTACAACAGGAGAAAACATTAAAAAGATATTAAGTCAATTCTCATTCATGAATCTAGAGAAAGCTATATGTGAGAAAAGCATACCTGTGATGTAGATACTTTTTGTACTGGTCAAACATTTGCACCTCCTCTGACAAATTTTTTTTAATCTGACACAATTTTAAGGTGTAACTCATGGATTACTCTTCCTAAAGGAAAGGAAGCTACTTAACACTAAATGCAGTTGTATTATAAAAGACATCAAACATAGGTCCATAGGCATTTGGGAAAGTTCTTCTTTGGAAGAAAAAAATATATATATATTTTAGAAGGACCATAATGAGAATCTCTCAGTTAGTAGTTTATTCTAGAGCTCCAGAGAAGATCAAACTTTTTTGAGAAGGGCCAACCAGGGATCACTGGGACCAGAGTGGCCCTTCCAAAAGCTCCTGCTGCCTGATTCAGTAAGAGAGAGTAACCAGTAGAATCTGTTGAGTTCATCTTAATGTCAACCAAGTATTTGAGCACCAAGAACACAACAACCAAAGACACAAGAGCATGTATCCCTCAGGTATCATCCCGATTGGTCTCTGAACACGAATAGATGCTTAAAGAAGTATCTGGATAGAAAGATCAGCCTGTCCAATAAGGTGGGGAGAGTCATTGAAGCCAGAGATGATAAGGTTGAGATTTTTCACCAAAGAAAGCAGTGAGGAAAATGTACAAATGCACACTTCAAACAAGGTATAAGAAAGCAAAGAAATCCAAAGGAAACTACGATGGCTATTGGCCTTCATGGGGGGATTCTAGCTGAGAAATCACAGAACTCACAAATTTCTCTACCCTAACCACCAAGATTTTCTCTCTTATATAGCTCTGGCTGTACAATCCCCCTGCCTGTGTACACACTGAAAGAGTAACTTTTAATGAAAACATGACCTGTGATTTAAGCTGGAACCACTAGAGTGAGGGTTTCCTAAGTAAATACCAAACAATACAACTCCCTTGTATTTACAGAAGAAACTGAGGCACAGACAGGGAAATTGCTATCTTTAAAAGGAAACTACTTCTTGCTAAAGCTTATGAGCCAAGCTTAAGGATCATAGCCCTCAGCTGTTGTTCACTGATGGGACTAAAATTAATCTGACAAATGCCAGCAGCCTCTGATCATGCTATTTGGAGTTCCCAATTTTTTTTAGCTTAGAGAAGAAACTGAGGGAAAAGGCTAAATGTTCTTATACAGAGTTTCAGATGTAATAGGATTTTGGAGTTCTCAGTCCTCTCATAATTAAATTGTTCATTGTAGTTCCACAGACTCTAAAAGTCTCCTCCACTATTAGTACTAAGAGAAAAACTGAGGATGCATGGGTGGGGCATAAGGAGGCCAAGACAAAAGAAAATTGAGAAAGACTACTGGAGATACTGCAGACCAAGCAAGCCCCTGCTACCCAGTGATGCGGTATGGAGATTTTTGTAAAAAGCACCAAGCAGGCTTCAAATTTCAGACTGACTAAAACTCCGTGGACAAAAATAAATATTTCCCTCAGAGAAACAGAGAAGGTAGACCAGAAGCAGAGATCTAACCAAACGATCTTGGGTAATCAGGGGATAGCATCAGAATTACAGTCCAGTGCCGACACAGGTAGGGTAGTACATTTTATTTATTCAGTGACCTGAGACCTACTAGGGAAAAACTAAAGTTCCCACAGGGGAGATCTGATGAGAAATGCCAAACTGCAAAGTGTGCTGCACAAAAAGTACTCAACAAGGTAAATTTTTTTTTCATTCAGTTCTTAGAGATTCTGAGGATAGGAAAATAGCACCTCCACCCAAGCCAAATCTCTTCAAGGTGACTACAACTAGAAAGGGAAATTCAGAGCTTCAGAAGGCCTTTTCTCTACTTCACAAAAGTCTCATGGAAAATCTCTCTTCTTCCCTTCCCTTCCCTTCCCTTCCCTACTCCTGTCTTTCCTTCCCTTTCTTCCCCTTCCCTTCCCTTTTGTATCAGTCAGTGGTTTACTAGAGAAGCAGCTATAACACAAGATATACAAATGTAAAAGAAATTATAAGATCAGCTTATGATGGTCAGCCACAGAATTGGATGAGGAAGAGCTTGTAAAGGGTGTCTGCACACTGGAAACTGAAGGTTTCAGTTTGAGGTCTGGAGTTCACTGCAGTGTCTCATGCAAGTTTGTGTCAGGAGGCCCATAGGTCTGTGACAGAAGGCTGAAGAGTCTACACTGAAAGGTTGAAAGATCTGAGGCAAAAGACAAAGAGTCTGTGCTAGAAGCCAAGAGACAATGTCCAAACTGAAGGCAAAGACTGGAGCTCCTCCAAAGACCGGAAGCAAGTCTGTCCTTCATTTCCCTTTTATACTGTCCAGGTGACAACCTTCCCGAGGGCAGCTCCTCTACACCCTGGGGTGTAGAATCACTGAGCCAACTTAGTTAAGCTTCTAAGTTTTTCAAGTTGTCAAAATCAATCAGCCATTACACCTTTCCTCTCCTTACCTCCCCACTCTGCCTCCTCCCTGCCCACGTTACATTTATTTGCAAATGAAAAGGCAATAAAACTTGAACACGTATAGAAGAAACTATGCTAACTGATCTACATTGAAGAAATTATGGTAATTGCCATCTGATTTCCCAGTAGCAATCAATGTATGCACCCCAGATTTCTAGATTAATAATGAAGACTAAAAGCAATTAAGTAGGAAGCAAGCAAAGAAGTACCTTCTGTGATACAATAATACAGCTAAAGAGCCCCAAGTCAGGACTTCCAATTATCTCATTCTTAGTGAGCATTGTCCTCTTAACAAGGCCTGTAGTCCAACTGTCCTAGAACACTCAAGACAAAAAGAAGGAAGGCTTCACTATGTAAGATACCAGTTTTGGATGGGTCAGAGCAAGACACCAGTCAAGGCCAAGAGCAGCATAAAGATCAGTAGCGCAGCTTCCAAGTTACTAGTTCCTAGAAAAGTACTCAATGAATGTCTCTGCTATTTTCTTGAGACAACTGATAGCAGCCTAAATAGGGAGTACTTTGTAATGTGGAGCGGTTCTCTCTGGCTTCCCACTCCAGTCCCCAAAACACCCCTACTAATATCCAACAGCCATATCAGTCATGCCAGAATTGAACTATCTCGATTCAGACTACCCACTGCTCCTATCTCATCCTGAAGAAAAGCAGTCCTCAACAACACCTTTTATAAGAACCACACCTGCCATCTCTATCTTCACTGCTAAGAGACTTATCTACTTTTTGGAAAAAAACAGGACAAAAAAAAATCAGGAAGAAACCATCTATAGAAACCATCGGTAGAGCTTGCTCAGGTCCTAACTCTGAGCAAGCAAGAAAGGTATATCAGCAAAATCCTCCAGTAAACCTCCTCGAATGTCTAGGCTACCCATGAATAGGAACCACCATACTGGCCTTGAAGGACCAGAAGATTCACATTATGAGTCTAGAACCTCAGAGACCTATGACTTCCTTTTAATCATAAAGGATGCACACAAGTCCAAGATGAAGAGTTCCACAAATGGATTAGAACCATTTGGGATTTGTTTGTGTCTTGTACCATGAGAAGATTAGAATGCAGTTAGCAAACAGAAAGAGATGAATATGTAAGACTGCACAGGCAAGGTACTTACTCCAAAAGGCATTTTCTTCCTATATACACACTTTTGTGCTCACCATCTTTGGTATACACCAATCACCAGCATGCAGCAGATTGCTGAGTAAATAAAATCCACTCCAAGTTTGGCTATGATTTCCATTTCCTGAAAAATAATAGAAATAATACCCTAGAAAGAAGAGCCATACTGAGAGTTGAGGGGACACACTGGAGAATATTAAAGCAGGACAGAATGTAGGTCCAATGAGAATTAAAATTGGGGCCTCAGAAACTATAGAGCATGAAAAAAACATCTAATCAACAGCACCCAAAAGAATTTGAAGACCCAAAACAAATCTTTCCCATTTCTCTTCTTATATGGCCCAGCTCCATATAGCTGGCACATATAAAAATGGGTTAATATACCATCTCAGGCAGCCCCTAAAGGGGAAAAGAAGTCCAAATTTTCTGTGAGGACAGATCCAATAAACATGCCTTTTGGGACCCAATTTTATGAATAATTGTGCTTCTTCTTAATCATAGATCTATGATACTGATCACAATTCTCTCTTTTAAATTGGATACCTTAAAACTTAAGGCTAAAGATGTAGATCCCCTCTGGAAAATATATAATGAGGTAACAACAGCCATTCTGTGGTTTCAAGTGACTTTTATTTTCCCTTTGGCACCATTGCTTTATCTAGATTTTTATTATTATTTCACTTGTCTCTTTCTATTGCAGTATCTTAGCTGTGTGTGACGCTCTAAGTCCATTTTGGGAAAAAGGCTATGACTTTTTTCACTCTTTTATATTGGTTATACAGATCAGTGGGTTTCATTTGAGCAGATCCACATGCATGCATAACATACTTTGACAATTTTCACTCCCACAAGCCCTCTTGCCCCACCCTCTGCCCTAGCTTCACACTGGGGCAGGGATGGGGGTCAATGTGTATAGTACATTTTCCTGATATTTGTTGGCAATAGCTTTTTAAAAGAAATCATGAAGTCCAATAAGTGGTCTGAAGACACCTGAGAAATGAAAAGAGAACTTGCCAGTCACTATCTTTGTTCCAGTGATGTAGGCCCATGGTTTGCGTGGTACAAGAGCCTCCTCCTTTCTGCCAGCAGTGGTTGAGATAACTTTCCATGTTTCTTTAACTGGATGGATTACTAATTTTTGCTTATCTCCACTTTCTGATCCTTCCATAATGACAAATGTTATACATGGTTTCAAGTTTAAGACATAAAAAGAAATCTCATGCCCCAACTTAAAGAGCTGAGAACAAAGTATGCAGAAGTCATAATAGTCATAATAGGCCTAGAATGATCCAGAAAGAGTGTTCAGATGAGATGAAAGCTGAGTAGATCTGTGAGCAACAAGAAAGAGTCAAGCAGGAACCAGAACCTAAGAGAAAGTCTTGATGCCAACTGTGTCAAAGTAGCCATTGTTTCTGAAAAGTTTAATATTCTAGCTTCTTAGTTATCAATTGTAGAACAAATTCATGTTCATAGTCGAACTCCCACCAGCACTCGTGTTAATAAATAAATGCTATCCCATTTGCCTCTTAGCCTCTGTCATCTGAACTCCTGTGGCAAATGCTCTCTATGACATTTTCTCTTAGAATATAATTAGAAAAGGTTTTCAGAGCTCATAAAGTGAAAAATAAAATTCCTCATTCCTTGGGAGACACATTCTCCCAGGGAAAAGTCACCTTAATAAAGCATCAGAGAAACCCCTCATTATTACTTATTTGTGACTGTGGTTAGTCAAACACAAGAACAGCAATACTGAGGACCACAGGTAGAGTTTAAGAGAGAAATATCTATTTCTCCAGCCCATTAAAAACAAGCCTCTCACAAGTGTTATAAAGAGAGGCGTGCCATGTGTCTTATCATTAACATTGACAAGTCCTTAGTTTCCGCTCCCCTAAAACTACCCTAAGGGTAGCAGATTATGTGGAACTATAAAAATCTTATTACAATAGGAACACTAAATAAATGTCTTATCCAAATATGAGCAAGGCAGGAAGAAAAACAAAAAATGTAGAAATAATTTCCATTCTTATTGGATTTACTCATAAAATATTTTCAACTATTATAATTCAGTGCACCACAAATCAGAAAACACAACCATAGAAGGAGTGGAGGCCGAAGAAGGTAATAACTGCACCTCGGTGAATCTGGGGGGCCAGAATGAATGAGAAGAGCATTTCAGTTACAATTTCTAGAATATTGTTTAAAGGACCAGGGGAAAGAGGAAACCAAAAATCTTCCTTTTCTGAAGCCAGGATATTATTTATGTATGTATTCAGAAAATTCTCAGAACATTAAAGTGTTCTTCATGGAAAATTCCCCCTTGGTAAAAGAGAAGTTCCCTCTTGGAATACAGGAAGTGAATTTTGTTCAGTTGCGGCCATATAACCCTCAAGCCCCAGGAATGAGTACATAGAATCTTTTAGAAGCCTTGGTGAACTTAAGAATGGAATGAGTTTTGATAATTTCTCCCTCATTTATTCCCATAGAGATTGCTAAATTTAGGTAGCTAGTGAAAATCTTCCAGTTGAAGGTAGAGTATTACTAATTCTCCAAAAGTCAACAACACACAAGCTACAGGGTCAAGTGGACTTGTACATGAAGAGACTTCCCAGAAGCCATTCATGCCACTGCCCACAGAGCTTTGTCAACAGTCAGAAACTAAGAAAAATAATGTTGTGAAACAAACTGAGTCACAGCCAGAGACAGGTGGTCTCAGCACCACTGGGCCAGATAGTAGTGACAGAGCAAATGGATCCACTAGAAGGACAAGATCAAAACATAAGCATGACCACAAGGGTAGAGGACCAGTGACAGAGAATGATAACCATGAATGTTAGCTGTCTTTGTATGTGGTTCCTCTGAGCAGTTCATAAGCTGGGAGTGACTGTCCAAGCATGGAGACTTGACTTTCCCTCTTCCAGTCAAGTTTCCATAAACCAAGAACTTCCCCCACACTGAATGGTCAAACCCACCATACTGACATTGAATACCCCCATATCAAGTACTCGATCAAACAAAAATGAAGATATGTGAAATCTGTCTTCCTTGTCCAAGACCTCTGTCACTGTACAGAGAGATAAGAATCATGCCAGAGTTAAAGAGCAAGTGGCCAGGACTCCACGAGGCTGTACTAAGGTTGCTCCATAGACATCTGGGTATCCGCTCATTGGTGAAGGACACACACGCAGTTCTGGTTCAGGGGATTCACTAACTATATTGCTTATCCACAGATGATCTGTATGATACGTACACATCAATATGAAAACATTTCAAAACAGGTATGTCAGGATCATTCCTCTAAGAGGAAAATAGGACATGTTTGCCAGCAAAGAGAAATGTGGCCCATAATGAGAAGAGGCCCTGAAGTTTCATATTTGGAGTAATGTCCTCTGGTCTCAGCGATGAAGCCCAGCAGGTCTAAGAAAACTCAGATATAACCTTTGTATTTTATATAAAGACATTGGAATTAATTCACAATACATAGGCCTCTGACTGATAAAGAAACAATGCACCGTAAATCTAGGCATTCTAATATATGACATGACTAGGTGCCTATAAGTTCAATATCAAGGCTATAATTTTTCCAGCAGCTGAATTGTTGGCAGAAATCATAATAGCAGCAAGGACCTCCTCATATCTACCTACTTCTCCTCTTCCTCCTCTTTCAGCATCAGTGCCAATTCATTACATTTAAAGGAAAACAAGTTTTCAGAATATTGAAATCAGTCTTAAAAGTGAAAAGATTCTTTAATACAATCAACAGCTCACTGAGGTCTGAGACTAACTGATAAACTACTCTGGACACTTTTCAAGGGTTCTATAGATTGTGGACTGTCTTTATGTAAACTCATGGCTTTTCTATTAATACCGGCTGTGGGGAACTATCTCTTCTAGACTGGCTGTCTCCATGAACCCACACTTGCAACTGGTAGCTTTCAAATGCAAGAGAAATCTGAGATTCCAGGCCAAACAGTGGTCCAATTTAAGTAGACAAAAAGGAAATTGGTCTAATTGTCTTAGAGGTACTGACTACAGACACAGTCATCAGGGAGAGTAAAGATACGTCCTTCACTCGAATTTTAAGTCATTCATGCTGTCTATTAGCAGCAGCAGGAAGCAGGAGCAATTTCATCCTAAATTACAAAAAATAGAGGACATAGAGCATTAAGAGAAGAAGGAAGAAAGGGAATAAGTACAGAAGGCAAAAGAGAAGAAGAAAGATGAGGATAATATCAAGAAGAAAAAAAGAGTAGAGCACTCAAGAAGGCAACTTGAGAATGTCTAGGGCAGCTGGTAGCTGAATCAGGGTAGCACCCAGGAGGAAATGATGCTAGTGGC
>RJWT010043155.1:0-12008 GCA_004365215.1 Cuniculus paca | reverse complement strand
GGAGCTGCTTGAGCCCCCCACCCAAAAACGGGGGTGCCTCCTGTGCCGGAGAGAGGCATCATACCCGGGTCTGCAATCCCATGCCCTGTGGTATGATAGTGGCGACAGCCACCCCTACTTCTCACTTCATCTGGGGTGTAGAGGGAGACGGGCTGCTCCTTTACTGGTCAGTTGAGAAAACTGAGCCTGATGCCCAATGCCTGGCCTCCTCCTCCACTTAGAGGGGGGCTGCCCAGCAGGCATGGAGCTGGTGAACTGTGCCAACCGCTGCCCGCGCCACTGCTCAGATTTGCAGGACGGAGTGGTGTGTGAGGACCACCAGGTCTGCCAGCGAGGCTGCCGGTGCCCCGAGGGTGCGTGCTATAGGCTCTTCCAGTTTGTGGGGGGCTCAGTGGGATGGCAGGTGGGCCCAGTGCCACCAGCACCAGCCTTTAAGGACCACCTCCCTGCAGGGTCCCTGGAGCAGGATGGCAGCTGTGTGCCACTTAGGTACTGCGAGTGCACAGATGCCCACGGCCACAGCTGGGCCCCAGGGAGCCTGCACCGAGATGCCTGCAACAACTGCTCCTGCCAGGCTGGGCGCCTCTCCTGCACGGCCCTGCCCTGCCCACCGCCTGCCCACTGTGCCTGGAGCCGCTGGTCAGCCTGGAGTCCCTGCAGCCATTCATGTGGGCCTGGGGGACAGCAAAGCCGCTTTCGGTATGAGGCTGGTGAGGCGAGAAGTCCCCTCTCTCCTGGGGGGGCCCCCTCTGCCTGGTATATCTCCCTCTCTGATGCAGCAGTCTTGGTCCTGCTCTACCATGACTTTGCTCTCCCAGTGTCCTGGCCCAGCTTTGTCACAAGCCTTGCCTTAGCCACCCCCAGGCCCATCCTGAGTTTCTTCATGGGGTAGAAGGGCTGATAAGGGCCTGGGCCGTTCCTCACCTCCCTGGTCCCATTACCAGGTCCTCTACATCGGGCTCGTGGGCCCCAGAGTGCCGAGAGGAGCAGTCCCAGAGCCAGCCATGCCCGCAACCACCATGCCCACCCCTGTGCCTGCAGGGCGCCCACCCCCGCAGCCTCGGGGACAGCTGGCTTCAGGGAGAGTGTCATCAGTGGTATGTACAAGGTGGGGAAGGGTGACTGGACTGACCTGCTGGTGAGCGGGTCCCTGAGTCTACACTTGTCCCCTAGCTCCTGCACCCCGGAAGGCGTGATCTGTGACAATACCGAGTGTGCAGGTCTGGGTTTCATCCTGACCCTCGCTTCTGTCCACCCTGCTAGCCCCCACATTACAGGCCATCTGCCCTGTGTCTTGAATTGCCCCTTCACCAACCCGCTGCCACCCTTGTGCATGGAGGTCCTGACCCAGCCCTCTGAGTCTTCCTTCTACCCACCCACCCAACTCCTCCAACTTCACCTGTCATCCAGCAGTGCCCAGTGGCTGGACGCTGTGGTCTCCTTGGTCTGACTGCCCTGTTTCCTGCGGAGGTGGACGACAAGTCCGCACCCGGACCTGCATGGTGTCAGTCCCTCATCGCAAGGGGTCACCCTGCCCGGGCTCCGACACCCAGACCCAGCACTGTGGGCAGCAGCCATGTCTGCGGTTGCTGGACTCCTGCTCCTGGGGCCCATGGGGGCCCTGTTCTCATACCTGTGGCCCAGGCCTGACCTCCCGCTCTGGATCTTGCCCCTGCCTGCTAACCGAGACTGACCCCATATGCAACAGCACTGTCACACACCTGGAGACCCAGGCCTGCTACCCAGGGCCCTGCCTGGGTAAGTGTGCCTGGGAGGCAAAGCCCCCTCCTCTATTTCCCTATATTGCTCCATAGACTAATGTTTGCCCCAGCCTTATTCTGTCCCCTGACACTCTGCTTTGTCCCTGTCCTCCTTTCCCTCTTTCTTTTGGAGGCCTTCACAGTGTGACCTCCTTACTGGGTCAGGGGGGTCTATCTAGTAGACCTTTTCTGAATCCTAGGTTTCCTTTCTCCTTTCTCCAGCACAGGGTCCTGGTTAGGACGGAGATGAGAGGGGAGGGTGTGAGGCAGAGGCTGTGGGCTCCAAAGAGGCCCCACTTATGTCCCCACCCTGTCCCCAGAGGAGTGCATGTGGAGTAGCTGGAGCAGCTGGACACTCTGCTCCTGCAAGGTGCCTGTGCAGCAGCGCTACCGCCATCAGAGACCAGCACCTGGCCGGGCCATGAAGGGACCCCCCTGCACACGGTTGGATGGCCACTTTCGGCCGTGCCCCATCAGCAACTGCTCAGGTGAGGCCCAGGAGCCAGAAGCCAGGCAGCTGGTCAGGACAGCTGCAGTAGCTTCATGCAGACCCAAAACCCCAGGATCTCAGGGTGGTGGCCTGTGCCTGCCCTGGTCCCTGCCTCTGCACCCAGTTACTGCCCCCCAGCACCTCTCCTCACAGCCACTCACCATGACTTACCCACATGGAAGCAGCCAGCTCCACCGTGGCTTTGTCCCTTGGATGGGCTGATCAAAACGTACAGGGTATATTTAAATCACAAAATATATTACAGTAAAAGATACATTGCCATTAATTCCCCTCAAAATCCTCCTCCTCGCTCCAGACATACTTATGCCACCTTCTTGCCATTTTCTGAAGCAGCTCTGGAGGCGCTCCTTCTTGTCTCTCTATGTGGTCACAAATGCAGTGAATGCTGCCTCTGAGCACCATCCAACAGAAAGGCAGGCTGGGAAAAACACGACAGCGTGTCCTCATCCACCTTATTTGCCGGATCTGGCATCGTTCGCCTCTGGCTCTTCCCTAAAGTCAAAATGCCCACAAAAGGGAAATGTTTTGAATCAATGCGGGACATCATAGGTGCAAATAAAGTCGTTCACAAGAGAGGACTTGCAGAAGTGCTTTGGAAAGTGGCAAGGACGATGGGCCAAGTGTATTCAAATTGGGGGTAGGGGGGTATTGAGGGGGACCAATGGCAATGTGTCTTTTATTATAATACATTCAAGTTTGAGCTTTCATTTTACATTTTGATCACACCTCATCACTAGCCCTGGAACTGGCCATCGCTGGCCCTTCTGTGGAAGCTGCTCCAGTATCCCCATCTGCCAGTCCCTGCAGTACCTACCAGGATCCTAACTCCCAAAGTGCCCTCATCTACACAGTTTCCAGGCTCTCTGAGGCCCAAACTGTCCTAATCCTTCCGGGGGGCACACAGGGCTGAGCAGGTGCCATGTGGGGGACGCTCCCTAGGGGCAGACTTGTGCTTTCACCAGGCGACCCTAAGGGACCACCAGTGCAGTATATACTCTGGCTGGGGGTGTTGGGGCCATCCCCCCACTAGCCTGTCTCCCTTCCCACAGAGGACAGCTGCATGCCTCCCTTTGAGTTCCAGGCCTGTGGCTCTGCCTGTGCTGGGCTCTGTGCTACACACCAGAGCCTTCAGCTCTGCCAGGACCTGCCACCCTGCCAGCCTGGCTGCTACTGTCCCAAGGTGAGGGCTGGAGCTGGGGAAGCTCTCAAAGAAAACAGCATGCTCTCCCAGATGGTGCTTGCCTGGCCATCTACTCAGCGTCACACATGTGCACTGCTGCAGGTCAGCGTAGTGCAGAGCATTTGGGTGGTAGTGACCTCCAAACAATCTTGACCCATCCCTCCTTCCACCCAGGGGCTGCTGGAGCAGGCAGGGGGCTGCGTCCCCCCAGAGCAGTGTAACTGCCAGCACACCTCAGGAGACGGAGGTGAGGTGACCCTGGGTCCTGGGGAACATCTGCAGCTGGGCTGTAAGGAATGGTGAGTGGTGGGGAAAGGGAGGGAGGTGGAGGCCAGGGAGTAGGTTAGCCTTCCTGGGGTGGGAGGCAGCCTGACCCAGGCAGAGAAGGCCAAGTTAAGCCCCTGGGACCCAGCCCCACCAGTAGGCAGTGACCACAAGTGCCAGACCCTACAGCTTCCTCTCCTTGCCCCAGTACCTCCAGAGCTCAGGCTATGCTATACAAGCCCCTTTGCAGGCTCTGGGCCAGGTCTTGCCTCTCTCAGAGCCCACCCTGGTGTCCCCCCAACAGTGAGTGCCAATACGGAGAGCTGCAATGCATGAGCCAAGGCTGTAAAGGTAACTGTGGCTTAGGGCGACATCTGTCCCCACTACTCAGGGCTTTGGGTTTCCAGGTCAAGTGACTTTCAGTGATGAAACCAGGACAACCCCAGACAAAGCAGACCTTATGCTTCCCCCATACCTCCCTCAGCCCCCATACCTCCTTCAGCCTTTCCTACTTCCCACCCTTCCTGGTCACAACCCCCAGTCCCTCCTGCCTGACCCTGGGAAGGGCACCAATACCCTGCCCTCCTAGGTCTTCTGCCTCTGAGCGACTGGTCTGAGTGGTCACCCTGTGGGCCCTGCCTGCCCCAAAGCACCCTGGCACCTGCCTCCAGGGCCGCTCTGGAGGAGCGCTGGCCTCTGGACACAACAGGCTTCTCTCCAACCTCGACCCCACTGCTGGCTTCAGAGCAGTATCGCCACCGCCTCTGTCTGGATCCTGAGACAGGGTGGCCCTGGGCTGGAGACCCTCATCTGTGCACTGCAGCCCTTAGCCAGCGGCGCCTCTGCCCTGACCCTGAAGCCTGCCTTGGTAATGAGGCGCACAGATTGCCAGGCAGCAGAGGGGAGGGCCTGGGCAGGTGGGGTCTGGCACTGATTTCTGGTTTGTCTTCACCAGACCCATGTCAGTGGAGTCCCTGGGGGCCCTGGAGCCCCTGCCCGGTGCCCTGCAGTGGAGGATTCCGGCTGCGCTGGAGAAAGGCAGGGGGACCTCCTTCAAGAGCCTGCCGAGGGCCATGGGCTCAGACTGAGAGCTGCAATATGGAGTCCTGCCCAGGTAACAACATCCCAGCGTCCGTAGAGGTCTGGAACTGGAACACTGCAAATGGCATCTGAAGGGGGGTGCGGTGGCAGGGAAGGCATTGCCCTGGGACCCAACACAGACTCTTACCTTCTGGATTGCAGGTGACAGGTGTGAGACCCGGGGCACCGTGCTCACCCTGGACTGTGCCAACCAGTGCCCTCGTAGCTGTGCTGACCTCTGGGACCACGTGCAGTGTCTGCAGGGACCCTGCCATCCAGGTAACTGGCCACACAACAGCCTGGTCCGGGGATTCCGGGCACGCTTGGGCCCCCTTCCCTGCCTCCTGCGAGGCAATGTGAGGACCTGTGTCAGGGAGGATGCTCATTGGCGCCATAAGAACTACTGGGTGATGCTCACACGAGTGGCACCTTATGCACGGTAGGGGGAGAGACTGGAACCGGGCTTTGTGCCTGCTCTGGCTGCCATTCTGTATGCCTTGCCCGAGCGCCAAATCTTGTTTGTCCTTCTCACCCCTGCCCCTAGGATGCCGCTGTCCCCCGGGCCAGCTGATACAGGATGGGCTCTGTGTGCCCATCTCCTCCTGCCGCTGTGGCCTCCCCAGTGCCAATGCCTCACGGGAGCTAACTCCGGCTCAGGCGATACAGCTGGACTGCCACAACTGGTAGGCTGCTGTGGTGGCAGCCTGGGCCAGGGGCTGCGGGTGGGTCAGGGTGATGGCCATCCTGACTCGGCGCCTGAGGTCTGCTGCACACCCTCCCCCACAGCACCTGCGTCAACGGGTCCCTGGCATGCCCACATCTTGAGTGCCCCCTTCTGGGCC
This sequence comes from Cuniculus paca, assembly GCA_004365215.1. Lineage (NCBI taxonomy): Eukaryota > Metazoa > Chordata > Mammalia > Rodentia > Cuniculidae > Cuniculus > Cuniculus paca. The sequence continues at coordinate 6,371 of RJWT010043155.1, read as the reverse complement.
CTTGGTCAGCCTGGAGCAGGTGCTCAGCTGTCTGTGGTGGGGGCATCGCGGAACGCCATCGGAGCTGCAAGGGGCATCCCGGGGCAGCACCATGTCAGGCCCAAGACACACAGCAACAACAAGAGTGTAACCTGCAGCACTGCCCTGGTGTGTGCCTGGGTGGGGGTCTTTCTGCCTGTCTCTCCATTGCCACTGGACCCAGGTTGAGCCCCCACCTCACTATCTCTGTGCTTCCCAGAGTGCCTTCCTGGGCAGGTGCTCAGCACCTGTGCCACCTCCTGCCCAAGGCTCTGCTCGCACCTGCAGCCTGGCACCGTCTGCGTGCAGGAACCCTGCCAGCCTGGGTGTGGCTGCCCTGAAGGGCAGGTGGGTACTGCCATTGGGTCCTGACTCCTTCATGGGGGAAGCAGGCAGGTGGTGAGGTGGGCAGAGGTGAAGGGCCAAGTAGAACTGAGTCTGTCTGCCCCAGCTGCTGCATAATGGCACGTGTGTGCCCCCCGCTGCCTGCCCCTGCACCCAGCACTCCCTGCCCTGGGGCCTCAGCCTGACTGCTGAAGAGCTGGCTCAGGAGCTGCCCGCAGGAACTGTGCTAAACCAGAACTGCACCCACTGGTGAGTGCCCAGGTGGTGGGGAGGGTTGCTGAGAAACAGGGGGCCCCTGAGAGGCCTCTGAGTGGCTCTTCTGTCTCCCTAGTGTCTGCCAACGTGGCACCTTCAGCTGCTCCTTCTCTGACTGCCCGGGTGAGATGTGGCTGTCTGCACCCAAGCAAAGCCGAGGGCAGGCTGGCCTGAGTCGGGGAGGAGGGCTCTGCCCACTACCGAGGCCAAGCTGCCTCTTTCAGGAAGCCCTCTCTCTGCCCACTTGTTGGGCCCCTCGCTGCCCCTCGCTGCCCGGAGATCCACTGCTCTCTGCCCAGTACTCCTTGGGTTCTTGGTTCATGCATTAGCAAGGTGTGCAGGAGGCCAGATAGTAGAAGTCTCTCCTGCCAAGGAGGAAATAGGTCCAGAGGCATCAGCAGAAATGGGGACCCTGGCCTGGCACAGCCCAGGACTGGGATGTTTGCCCTGTGCCCAGCTCTGTGCACTGGCTCTGTGGATTCATGGCCGGTACCCCAGCACTCCCAGGCTGGTGGGCAAGGGTGGAGACCAGAGATCACCTCTGGGTCTCTGACAAGCAGACAGCACCCATGGGATGTGACATTGGTCCTGAGAAGGCAGAGGTGGGGGGGACAGCATTGGGCAGGGGTGAGACGCGGCCTGGCACAGCTATTTGAGGAGGTGGAGGACAGGCGTGAGGGGCATGAGAAGGCAAAGAGGGATCCTGGGGTGCCCAGTGGGGTAAAGGACAGAGGCAGGATCCAGGGCTAGCCAAGAGTGGAGCAGACTGTCTTCCCTGCAGAGTGTCCCCCTGGGGAAAGGTGGCAGCAGATGGCCCCAGGGGAGCAGGGGCCCTGTGAGAGGACATGCCGGGAGACAAACACCACAGAGGCTCCGAGCAACTGCAGTGTGGCACAGACCCCAGGCTGTGTGTGCCAGGAAGGATACTTCCGCAGCCAGGCGGGTCCCTGTGTCCCCGCAGAGCACTGCGAGTGCTGGCACCTCGGGCGTCTCCACTCGGTGAGACACCATGTCCCCCTCTGTTGTCACCCACTCCTTCGTGATCCCAGGCCTCCCTACCTACTGAATTGTTCTATGACACCCTTGCCCTCCCAACACACTCCTGCTCTGCTGCAGTGGGTGGGACTGGGACTGGGCCACCCCAGGGACCGTGTCGAGCTTTGGGTTGGAGCCCCTACTCTCACCCAAACCCTCCTTGGCCCTCCTAAGACTCCTGTTGCCTACTCCTGGGCTGGGGAGGGGGGCATCATCATGGAATATGGTGAGAAACCAAGAGAAGGCTCTCCTGCCCCACCCCCAGCCCAGGTCCGAATGGCAGGAGGGCTGTGACAGCTGTCGCTGCCTGGGAGGCACAAGTGTCTGTACCCAGCTCTGCCCTCGCCTCACCTGCGCTCAGGTAACCCCTGTGGCCTGCTCAGGTATCTGCCTGCCTCCTTCCTGGGGTCCCCCTGTGAGGCTGGTCTTAGGCTCTCAGCAGGCAGTGTGAGGTCGGGGGTAACCGGGCCATCCTCACTGGTTCTGGGACCACTCCTTCTGCAGGGCGAGGCACTGGTGCAGGAGCCAGGGAGCTGTTGCCCCGTTTGCCGGCAGGAGACTCTTGGTATGGAGGCCACTGGGTGCCGTGGCCTGAACCCTTCTCCCCAGCCACTGTTTCAGCCTGGCATGTGCCCACCCTCCCCAAGCCTGCCCATGCAGCGCTGAGCGTGGAGACCCCAGGGCTGTATTGTACCGGCTGGCACCCCTAGCTCCTATGCTTCAGCGTCCTGGGCTCTGTCCCTTACATGTCCCCCCATCCCTGGGGTGTGCTCAGTCACAGCTTCCCCCTCTCCCCAGCTCCTGCCACAGAACTTGTCTCTCACCCTGCAGAGGAACAGCCAGCCTCCTGCCGGCACATCACCGAGCTTCGCAACCTCACCAAGGGGCCCTGCCACCTGGACCAGGTAGAAGTGAGCTACTGCAGTGGGCACTGCCTGTCCAGCACCAATGTCATGGCTGAGGTGAGTCACAGTCGCACGGGGGCCAGCCTGGGATCTGGACAAAGTCCAGAGGACAGGAGGGACATAGTGCACTCCCACAGGGCTAGCAGTCGGGCCTGGGCTATGGATGGTTAGAGCCTTGCACCCGCCGTGACTTTGACCATTCCCTGGGCCAGTGTGCACCTCAGAGAAAGGCACAGAGGAGGGGGGCTGGCTGTGAAGCCAGAGCCTTCACACTGAGGGCGACAGGGTGCCAGAATGGCTCCTAGCAAGGTGCACACCTGACCCAGAGGTCCAGAGGCCGACAGTCTCCATGCTTGCTCTCCTAGAAGCTGAGCCCCACTCCTCCTTAGGATCTTCATAGGGCCTCAGTGGCCGCCCCCCAAATCTCTTAGCCCTGATCCTGAAGAGCTGTGATTTGTGTTCCCAGCATCTTCTTGGGATAGTGATCCGGCCCCAGCCACTAAGCCCCTCTCACAGAGCACCATTCCCTTCCGCCTCTGCCCACCTGGTTTTTCCAGGCCTGGAAGACAAAGCTGCTTTCTACATGGGGTTCAGAAATGCTGCCTCCAACCCTTGACACACTGCCCCTCCCCTGGGGATTCCATCCCAAATCACCTTTGCAATGTTTAAAACAGAGAAAGGAAAGTGGTTCAGAGATATGATATAAGCAAATAACTTTTGTATGTGGTTTTTAAATATTGGCATTGTGTGACTGTATTACCTGTTTCAAGGGAGAATTAGAAATATGATTACGGATGAAATTAAATCATCAAGTGCTCTGTGGGACCTGTAAGAGGAACTCAATAATCACAGGCCCGAGGGGCTTGCCCCGGAAGGAGAGCACACTGCACTTAGGACAGAACTGTGCAGTTGGGTTTAATTATTAGCAGTTGCATGTATTATGAGTATCTCTTTAACTAGTTGGTAAGACCCTGGGGAGGAAGTGGTGTCCCCATCCCCTGCATTTCATTTAACTTGCGGGTTTCCGGGCATTCAGATGGGTGTATGGGTGGAGGCTGGAATGAAGAAGGTGGGTTTCCAGGGAAGGGGACTGAGTGGTGCCACCTCCCTTCCTGGGCCAGCTAGGCTGCCCGCTCAAAAGAAGGGGGAAAGCTTCGCGTAGCCCCTCCCCAGTTCACTCCCGCCCCCGCCCAGGAGCCGTACCTGCAGAGCCAGTGCGACTGCTGCAGCTACCGATTAGATCCGGACAGCCCCGTTAAGATCCTGCACCTGCGCTGTACCGACGGCCGCACGGAGCCGGCGGTGTTGCCGGTGATCCACAGCTGCCAATGCAGCGCCTGCCAGGGTAGGTCTTGGCGGGACCCCGGCCGGGGCTTCTCCGGTGGGCGAGGCCTTCGAGGAGGCTTTGCGGAGTAGACACGGGCGGGGCTTTCTGGAAGGCGGGAGTGTGGCAAGGCCTCGGATTGGGTCTAGGCCAGACCTGGGGTGGGGCCTAGGAGGGCCCAGGGTGGGGGCGGGGCCCTGGGCAGGGACAGGATTTGATGGGCACGTCTGGAACACACAGGGAGCTCCCTTCGCACGCTCTTCCTGAGTCCTTCCTATCCGATCTTTTCTCCTTCTCGACGTTGTTTATTTCTTCTCCAATTATACGTAAGCTCGGGTGTTTGGAATATGTCTGGTTCAATGCCAACTCACCTGTTTCCCTGCTGAGCACCACCCCCCTCGCCCCCGGGACCTCATCTTTTAAATGGGGCTGGCATCTCTGCTCAAGTTTGGGGCAAGGACGTGGGGAGGGCACGCGTACCTGGTATAGAATCGATGGGGTTACCTCGCGCGGCACGTGAGGGAGAAACCGAAGGTGCAGATGCCGTAGGTGGGGCAAGGCGGGAGAGTTTACACTGGCTCTGGGCGTCTCGGGCGGCTCTGCCTCACCGCCTCTGCTGCCTCGACTCCAGTCCTCTGTCCCCGGGGGCCAGCCTGCCTTGCTAGCTCTTCTCCCCCTTCCCTTGTCCCCCAGGAGGTGATTTCTCAAAGCACTGACAGGCTCCGCTGGATGTGTCCATTGCTGTCCTTCTGTGATCACAGGGTTCTTCGAACCGGGTCCTTTAGTACCCACCCACCTGTCCCCGACCTGAGATCCATACCTGGCATTAACATGTACCAAATAAAGTGACTGCTGCCACTCCATGTGTAGTCTCTGTCCTGCGGCCCAGCAGAGAAAGGGAGAAAACGGTGGGTCCGGGCCCTATCTGGACTGTAAGGACTCGCTCCCCTGGGGGACCTGTGGGAATCTGCCATGGATGGGTTCACCACGGCTTTCATGGCTGGGGGACCTGGGCTAGTCATTTCCCAGAACTGGTTTCCTCTTCTGGATGAGTTGAGTGTAAAGTCGAAAGATCTCTGGTGCTGGACACCTCTAGTGTCCCGGGCATATCGTCACCCAGAGGGACTTTGCATGCAATGCGGTGGAGACATCGTAGAAGCTCAGGCCGAGGCCTGCTTCTCCTTTGTTCAAGAGTCTTACTGAAGTATAATTCACGTATTAAGAAATATACTTATTTTAAGTTTACACTTCACTGACTTTTATAGAAAGTAAATAAAATTCCACAAACATCACCACAATTCAATTTTTAAACATTTCCATCATTTCACACCCATTTGTAGTCAACCTTTCCCATCTCCAGCCCCAGGCAACCACTAAGCAGCCTTCCATGTCAGTAAATTTGCCTTTTTTGGACACTTGATGTAATTAAGCTGATGATTTTGAGGTTCATTCATATTATAGCATATGTTAGCTTGTTCCTTTCTGTTGCTAAATACTACCCTGTTGTATAGATATGCCACACATTGTCTGCTCATTCCCAGGTTGGTTCCTTTTTTTTTTTTTTTGTCTATTATGAATAAAGCTATTATAAACATTTTTGTATGGGTGTTTCTCTGGACATATATTTTCACTTCTTTTGAGTATGTTATAGCTAGGAACGGAATTGCTGGGCCCTACAGTAAGTTTATGCTTAACTTTTAAAGAAACTGCCAAAGTAGTTGTACCATTTTGCATTTTCACTAATAGTATACAAGGGTTTCAATTTTTCCACATCCTCTCCAACACCTGTTTTTATCTTTTTTAAAAAAACCATTCAGTGGGTATAAAATAGTACCTCATTGAGATTTTGATTTACATTTCCTTCTTATTACTATATTTGTGATACATAAATGAATACATTCATTGTGGGGAGTTGGTACATGTGCATATCACATCTTAACCATTTTTAATTCCCTTCCTCTTCCCCTCCCTCCCTCTGCTTTATCTCTAGATCACCTTCCAATTTGCAAAAGGGTTATCTCCCTGTTTCTGCTTATCTTTTATTTTGCTCTTTAATTTATTTATACTTTGTTTCTCATCTATGGGGAGCCATAGGATATCTAACCTGCATCAGATTTATTTCATTTCGATTTGTGTTTCTTCAGTACCAATGACAAATGATGTTAGTCATTTTTTTTCTTCAATTTTATTTTCTTCTGCACACCCTCTTTTGAAGTTTCTTTTGCTTTCTGTCCAGGGTTTTTCTGATGCAAAGAGTTGACTTGGCCTTTGCACAAGTATGACTGGAAGTACAAACGCAAGGATGGGATATAATTAACACGTCTGGTGACACTCTCGATCACTGGAAATGAGAGCTACAGATAAATGCACCAGCCTCCCATTCTTCAGATAGATGGTCTTGGGCAATATTTTATACAATTCCCAGAAGGGCAAGCAGGCCCCCAGTACTCACAGCAAAGACCTTTAAAATGCATTCTTAAATCATTTTT
>RJWT010043154.1:0-12006 GCA_004365215.1 Cuniculus paca | reverse complement strand
AGGACTATTTGACTCCAAAGTTCATGGCTTCTGTTCTTGTGTTGAATTTCTGGAATCTTGATTATTATATGTCTGGGTGTAGATTTATTTTGGTTATGGCTAGCTGGAGTTCTATATGCCTCACTTATCTGAATATCATGTTCTTTTCCCATGTTTGGGAATTTTTCTGCTCTTACTTCTGTAAATAGAATTTTAATGTCATTTGTGTTGACCCCTGCTTCTTCATTGATACTTATCACTCTTAAATTAGTTTGCTTTGCATCATCTTGCAGTTGTTGAATTGTTATTTCCTGGTTCCTCGTTATTTTTAAGAGGTCTTTCCTTTCTTGATCCCAAACTGCACACCTGTCTTCAAGGTCTGAAAGTCTAACTTCAGTTTCTTTCAAGTGATTTTGCCAGCTTTCAGTGGAGTTTTTAACTTCCTGGATATTGAAAGGTTTCTGTCCTAATATAAATTACTGGACATAATGGCAGTGGTATAGCTGAACCACTAGCCCTTCCCTCCCCGATTACAGCTTCCTCCTATGTGCGCCGAAATGCCGAAATTCCCACCAGTCTGTTACACGTCATCAGTGCTCACCCCCAGTGCCGTCCCCTTCTGGTCAGAGATCATATAACTCCCACCCCCTCTGTACCTGGAGGAGGAATTAGTTCAGCCACACTGGGTGAACATTCTTTCCTGCATCCTCACCCCCAGTAAATCCCTCCCTTAGATATCTCTTGCTTCTCTACTGCTCCACTCCTGCTTCTCTGCGCTGCTTTTAAAATATCCTATCAGATATCTCTTTCAATCTATTTCATGCATTCAAAATCTCTCTTATATTGTTCATTCTTGATTTCCCTCATTTTCTTATGCATCCTTATTTTTTTTTAATCTGTGTCTTCTTTGGAGATGCTTAGCAATTATTTTATTTTGTTTTTCATTTCTTCTTTTACCTGAGATAGTATTTCTGTTCTAATTTCTTTTATAGCCTCATGGAGTTGTCTCTTTACTTCAATTTTCATCACTGCAGAAACTTCAGGTGTGTGACTCCTGATCTCTTCCATGTTTTCATCTCCTGGACTTGCTCTGCTTGGGTTGGAATCCAGGGACTGCCTTTTGCTTCTTCATCTTGATATTTTCCTGGGTTCTTCCAAACAAGCTGGTAGTGGGGTCCCAGGCACTTCCCAGGTTGGCTGCAATTTCTCTGCAGCATGACTGTTTGGTTCTCCTGGCCAGTGCTGGCCATGGGTTTCCAATGGTGGCCACTGGGTGCTCTGGTACAGGATCTGCTTCTGTTTTTCCCAGCCCTTGCTGGTTACCTGGGGAGGAAGTGTACCGAGGGTGCTGGAGTGTGTGTGGGAGCAGTGCCTGCCTCTGTCTTCCCACTGAGCTGGTTACTGGTAAGCAGTGTCTCCCAATGTCTGCTGGAGTGTGCGTAGGAACAGGGCCTGCCTCTGTCTTCCCTCTGAGCTGGTTATTGGGGTGCAGTGTTTCCCAGTGTCTGCTGGAGTGTTCACGGGAGCAAGCCTGCCTCTGTCCTCCCACTGAGCTGGTTACTGGTGAGCAGCATTGAGTATCCAATTCTTATATTACTGTTTTTGGAGATTATCTTTTTTATGCCTCAAGGGAAAGGTTTGTAACTTTGTAAGAAATCAGTTTTCCATATGTATGTGAGTATATTTCTAGCTTGTCCTTCTCTATTCTATTTATGAATTTATCTATATTTATACTAATAGCATGCTGATTTGATTACTGTAGTTTTATCATAATCCTTAAAATCAGGTAGCATTAGCTTTCCAACTTTTTCTTCTAATTCAGAGCTATTTTGGCCATTATATGATCTTGGCATTTTCTTTTCTTTTCTTTTCTTTTTTTTTCTTTTGAGACAGGGTCTCACTATGTAGTTCAGGCTGGCTTGAGCTCACTTTGTAGCCCAGACTGGTCTCAAACTCACAACAACCTTCCTGTCTCAGCCTCCTGAGTTCTGGGATTACAGGCATGCACTACCATGCCTGGCGATCTTGGCATTTTCATATAAACTTTAGAATCAGGTTGATAATCTTGACACAGAAAGTCTGCAGAGGTTGATTTTCCTCAGTATCATTCACGTTTGACAGTTTCACTGTTTGCCTAGAAAGCTTTGTTTAAATTGTTTGTCATCACAAATTTTACCTGAAATGACTTTGTGTTCCTGTAAGTGACATGAGTTTTATTTTGAGAAATAAGGAAAAAGAGTATAGTTAAAGAACATTTGACTAAAGGATCAATAGTTTTTATTAGTCATGTTCAGTATCCTAAATTTATATTTTATATTTGTAGTATATCCATTTATCCTTGTTTTGAGACAGTTATCTATGATCATTTGTAACTTAGAAAAAACTTAAAGCACACTAAACAATAAATATTTGTCAGTCTTTCACATTGAAATGTTGAACTTTGTACCTATGGTAGGCTCTTTATGTGATTTAACCATCAAAAGAATAGTTGGTGGCTGATAATTAAAAATCATTTAAAAACTAGTGTAGGAATTAGATATCCAAACAAGAAGAGTAATCCAAACAAATACTGAAAGGCAAGTCAATCAGAGAACATGTTTATAAGTGGAGGATGCTCCATCAGAAGGAAAGAACTAAGAGTGGGAAAAAAAGACATTTAAGTAGAAGAATGAGTCACAAAGAAAGAAAATGAGAAACAATTTACTCAGTATGAAGAATTTAAATAACAGGGGAAGAACTGAAGCAGAAGAATAGATTCATGAAGTTGGTCGAAAGCTAGACTTGTAATCTGCTCATAAAGGCTGCCTTCTGAATACAGTACATGCAGTTACCCCTTGAACTTCAAGGAACCATGATTTCATCAGCCCTGACTTGCTGCTGTGTCCAACTTTTCAAAAATTTCCCATGTTTTCTTAAAGTTACTATACATTATTAGTTTCTGGCTGCATATTTTTACCACCTTAAAGTGGTTATCACTAGACAGACTCAAATGGATATGGGACAGTACATGAGCACATACTTCATGAAGTCATATCACAGCAATTTCAGGTTTAAGGAACATGAGTTTGATAGTCATGCCTCAAAACTTTTAAGCATGCAGATAGAACATTAAAAAGAATGTAAACGATCTGGGACAGTATGAACAGCTTAAATTATAAAACATTTATAAGACACTTTCCATTGTGATGACACCATTTTTACAAGTGCACACAGAACATTTACTAAGATCATTTTCTAGAGAATAAAATATTTCTCAAAACTAGAAAAGATTCAAGTTCTGTAAAGTATGTCTCTGACCATAAAGAAATAAAATTGGAAAAAATAGTACAAAGATCTCTAGAAAGCCCAGAAATATTTCTTTTTAAAATTTAAAATTTTGTGTATGTTTGCATTCCATGTAGTTCACAGTCATCTTGGGGAATGGTTACATGTACTTATTTCTTTTTTTCAGTCCCCTTTCCTTCCCTCCCCTTCACTCCCTGCTCCTCAGTTTCCTTATTCCTTTTCTCATTCTTGATATTTTATTTGTCTTAGCTCATGTTATGGCATATAATGTTTACATTAATTGGGGTTGTTAGGTTCCTGTACATGGTATATCTTTATTCTTATTTCCCCTTCTCCTCCTTCTCATCCTTCATCCTTGTTCCCTTAGACCACTTCTTTATTGCAAGAGACCCATTCCCTTGTTCCTTTCTATCCATGCTTTATCATTTTCTTTGTTTGTACTTTACCTCACTCAAATGAGACATACCATATGGTATTTAAGTTTGTGTGTCTGGTTTATTTCACTCAACATTATCTTTTTCAGGTGGATCCATTTTCCTGCAAATGTCTCAAATTTGCCATTCTTTATAGATGAGTAGTAGTCTATTATCTATAGATAATACATTTTTATAGATACTACATTTTTAAAATCTAGTTGTCTGTTGATGAGTATGCAGGTGGCTTCCAAGATTAGCTATTACAAATTATGCTACTTTAAACATTGGTATACATGTATCGTTTTAGTATAATGACTTAAGCTCTTTGAAGAAGATCCCTAGCAGGGAGTTATCTGAGTCACATGGACTTTCTAAATTCAGTTCTTTAAGAAATTGCCATCCTGGTTTCTATAATGGTTGGACTAATTTTCATTCTCACCAACAATGAGGGAGGGTTCCTTTTTCAGCACAGCCATGTCAGCTTTTGTTATTATTTGATTTCTTAATGATTGTCATTTTTTTCCAGCGTAAGAGGGGATCTTTGTGTTGTTTTAATTTGTGTTTCTCTAATGGACGGAGATGTTGAGCATGTTTTCATATATTTGTTGACCATTTGTATTTCTTGCTTTATGAGATGTTCATTTCTCTTGCCCATTTCTTGACTGGTTCTTTAATTTTAGGTGGTTTAAGAATTTTGAGTTCTTTGTATATTCTAGCTATTAGTCTTCTGTCTGAGGAGTAGCTGCCAAATTTTTCCCCATTTCCCCATTAGCTCTGGCTAATGTTTAAAGTCCTGTGTTGAGTAAAAGAGGTGATAGTGGACATTCTTGGCTTTTTCCTACTTTTAGGGAGAATGCTTTTAGTTTTTCCTCATTTAGTATGATGCTGGCTAATGGTTTGTCATAACTAACCTTTATCACATTCAGGTATTGTTTTTCTGTACCTGTTTTGGTCAAGGTTTTTACCTTTTCTGTGTCTATTGATATGCGCATATGGTTTTTTACCTTGTCCTATTTATGTGATATATTACATTTGTTGAGCCAGTTAGGGATGAAACCTACTTAATTATGATGTATCATCTTTTTGACAATGTGCTACATTCTATTTGCTAATATTTTGTAAAGGATTTTTGCATCTATGTTCATTAAGGAAATTGGTCTGTAGTTCTCTTTTTCAAGTGAGTCTTTATCTGGTGATACTGGCATCCATAAATAAATTTTGGAGCACTCCATCATTTTCAATTTCTTGGAAGACCTCGAGGAATATTGGTGATGCAACATCCTTAAAGGTTTTATAGAATTCAGCAGTGAATCCATCAGGTCCCGAGTTTTATTTAGTTGGTAGAGTCTCTATTACCATGTCAATTTCATTGCTTGTTATTGGATTGTTAGGCATATTTATGTCATATTGAGTTAGTTTTGATAGTTTGTATGGGTCTAGGAATCTGTCCATTTTTTGAAAATTTGCTAATTTGTTGGAATATGATTTTTCAAAGTAATTACTGTCTTCTGGATTTCCACAATGTCTGTTGTGATTTCATCCTTTTCATTTCTGTTTGTATTGGTGTCTTTTCTCTCTTTCTCTTGGTGAGTCTGGGTAAGGGCTTATGCATTTTATTTATTCTTTGGAAGAACCAACTCTTCATTCATTTTTTTAGAGTTTTCAGTCTCAATTTCATGGACAATATCTTTATAATTTCTATCCTCTCTTCTTTATAATTTCCCTCCTTAAGTTCATTTGAGGCTGATTATTGTTTCTAAAGTATGTTAAGATTTCTCATAAGGTTGTTTATTTGAGCTTTCTCTGTTTTCCTAATGTGAGCATTGATTGTGATTAATTTTCTTCTTAGAGGTTTTCTTCCCAGAGGTTCTGTTGAATTATACAGTCATTGTCATTAAACTCCAGAAATTTTAAAATTTCTTCTTTGATTCTGTCTGTGGCCCATTGATTGTTTAGGAATATGGTGTTAATTCTGTGGGATCTTTTGACTTTTCTGACATTTCTTCTGTTGTTGATTTCTATTTTTATTGCACAACAGTCTGATCATATGCACAGGGTAATTTCAATTTTTTATATTTATTTAAGCTGGTGTTATGGACTAGTACATAATCTATTTTGCAAAAAGTACCATGTGCTGCTGAAAATAATATATACTGTGTTATAGAGGGGTAGAATATTCTGTATATATCCATTAAATCCATATGCTCAAGGGTGTGGTTCAGCTCTGCTATTTATTTATTGGATTTTTTTTAGTCAAAATATTTCTTCATGAAAGTGGAGTATTAAAATCCACTACTATGATTGTGTTTGTGTTTATTTGATTTTAGTCATTTGGTTTTATGAAGATAGGTACTCCAGAATTCAGTGCATATATGTTTATCAATGTTATCTCTTCTTGTTGGATTGTCCCCTTACCCAGTATGTAATGATATTCTTTGTCTTCTAATTAGTTTTAGCTTGAAGTTTACCGTATCTGATATTAGAATTGCTACCCCTGCTTGTTCTTGGTGTTTCAGTATGAAATGTTGTTTTCCATCCTTTAATTTTTAATCTATGAATATCTTTTTGGATTAGATGAGTTTCTTGGATACAGCAGACTGTTGGATTCTATATTTTTTGATCCATTCTGCCAATCTGTGTCTTTTAACTGGAGAGTTGAGGCCATTAACACTGAAAGATGTTACTGAGATGTGTTGGTTATTTGCTATCATGCCTTCTTTATCTGTTGATGAATACTTTGTTTTTGTTTTCTCGACCTTTTTGTTGCTATTTATTCATTGCCCTCTCTACTATGTGTTTTTAGCTGTGTGAGTTTTATGATTTCCATCAAGAATATTCTTATTTTCTCAAGAGCTAGTTCAGTACTCATATGCCAGTGGAGCTGGTCTTTCTCATAGAAATAACTTATTTCTCCATCTGTTTTGAAGGATAGATTTGCTGAATAGGTTAATCTGGGTTGGAAGCTATTTGCTTTTAGTGCTTGCAATAGTTTACTCCAGACTCTCCTGGCCTTTAGGTTTGTGTTGAGAAGTCTGTTGAGATTCTAATTGTTCTACCTTTGTACTTGATTTTTTGTTTTTCTCTTGCAGCTTTAAAAATTCCATGTTTTTTTCTTGTTTGTTTTGCTGGATATCTGCTAATTTAATAAAGGTATATATTGGTGAGCTTTTTTTGTTGTAAATGCTTTGTGTTCTGTAAGTGTCATTTGTAGTTTAGCATTTTTTCTTATGTTTGGGAAAATTTATTCAATGATTTTTGTAAACATATTAATAAATTTATCTGTACTATCTTCTAGTTTTTCTCTGACTATAGTTAGCCTTAAATTGGTCTTATTGTCATCTAGTAGTTGCCGGATAATCCTCTCTTGTTCTCTTATTTTCCTTTTGGTGTTTTTTCTTCATCATAATTCACTGTTTTTTCCTCAATATCAGATACTCTGTCTTCACATTGGTCATTTTTGCAATTTATGAGTTATATATAGTTTTTTACATTTTTTAAGGTTTCTGTATCCTTGTTGAATCTGTCATTCAAGTTTTGAACTGTTTTAATTATCTCATCCAATATTTTACCTTTTTCTTCAAAATTCACTGTAGAAATTTTGAGTGAAATTGCTGTGAACTTTTGATTAATTTTCTCTTTGAATTCATCTATTTTCTTCATCCCTTCTATGAACTTTACAGAGTGCTGCTACCTGGTGTTTGTTTTCCTTTCCCTTTGTGACACCTTTTGCTCTGCTTTGGGAGAGTTGGATGAACTCAGGAATCTTCTATTGCCTTGCTTCCACATGCTAATATTAAATATTATATATAATATATTCAATATTCAATATTAATATTAATATACAGTAATACCTCTTTATTCCCATCCTGTTTTGGGGTCACTCCAACTTCAGGACTAGAAAAATGAGGAAAGTTTGTGGCTTACATGAATATTTTTTAGTAGGATGTTGCCTCCCCATGTATACTTTTCAGCTTTGTATGTGCAGTGCAAGTATTTACTACTTCTGTTATTTAATTTAAGAGATTTCAACTCTTTTTTTTTGCTTAATTACTCCTGTTATAACAGCATCAACAGATTCAATCACATATGTGTAATAGTCTTTTCAGGGTGACTGCTTATTATTTATGATTTTTCTGCAATGAGGTAATAGAGGGAGGAGAATTGAAGTTGGTTGGAAGAGAAGCGTGAGACACTAAGTGAGAAGTTTGTAGGGGAGGATGGTGACAGGTAAGTTTGATGTGGGGTATGATTATATTGGAGTACTTTTAGTGGAGTTGAAGGGTTAGTATTGAGAGTTTCAAAGGATATTTGTGGGGGCAAGTATGAAATATGGAAGGAAGGAGGTTTACTTTGTGATTGAGGGGAGCTATGTGGTTGTTAGAACCTGCAGATAGATAGAATAATGAGCTAGGTAAGATAGGGGAGAGCCAAAGGCTTAGGATGGAGAGGACTGAGGGTTAACACTAGAGAAGAAAAGAGAGAGCTAAGTATGGGAAATTAAAAACTTGGGAGGAGAAGTTTACATATTTAGAAAAAGAATACAGAAATAGTGTAATATTATTGCTTTGGTGGTTTGAGGTGAAGAAGCGACATAAGGAGTTGAGACAAGGGAGACAACTTTGACACATTAAATCAGAGCAGTGAAAGAAAAAATACATAAAATTAAAAACCTAATAAATACAAAAACTGTAAAAGAACATAACTTCACACTTCTAAATAAGTCAAGAAACAAACAAAAATTTAAACCTGTAAGATATCTGATGTGAACACCAATTAAATATTCCAATGAGACATTGTATTCACACATTGCTTCTTTGCCAGAGAGTCTGGGTTCTCATGCACCAATAACTCCTCTGAATCTTCCACTGCAATAATGAAGCAGACTCACATTCAGGACTTCTTTCCACAGGATCCAATCCAAGTTCTTGGGTTAGGAATTCTTTCTGTTCCTCTCCCTGGGTGTGATGGTGGAATCAGCAAACAAATTTACTGGCACTAAGTTGTCCACTGAGTCAGGAGTATTCCTATGCAATCAAATCAGCTACAGTAGTAAGCTAATCAATTACAGTGGTATCTAAAGCTCAGAGGGTTAGGGATCAGGTAATCCCAGAGATAGGGAAATAAAATAAAATAAAAACATTTTTTGAAAAAGTCTTCTGTTGTGTGGTATGGGAAGGAGGAAATAGGAGGGGGCAAAGGATCCTAATGGTGGTAGATGTATGTTATATATTTATATGGGATAACAGGAAAAACTGGGGATAAAATCAGAAACGTGAAATGGGGATGAGAAAGGATTCTATGGCTAATATAAATGTTAGAGAAAAGGGGAGACATGAAGAGGGGGAGAAAGAACAAACAACAAAAATAAAGGTATGCTGAAAAACAGGAGAAAGGAGTCAGGTGAAAAGATACAGATAAAGTAGAAGGAATAAAAAGGGACAAGGGAAAGTTCCCTTACCTTCTATAAACTATTTTGGAAGAAAAGGGCAAGAAGAAGAGAGACACACATACACATTCTCTTTTAAAAGAAAAAACAGGGTCAAATAATGGGATAAAAATGCGTGTGTGTGTGTGTGTGTGTGTGTGTGTGAACAGGAAGAGGACAACAACAAAAAAGTAAAATAAAAACAAAGGTAAAGTTTTTCTATTATTTTGGACATGTGGCTCTTTTCCATGGCCTAGAAATAAGGAGCAGAACTGAAACCAAAATGTGACTCTGCTCACGCTAGAAGTCTATGATTGTAGTCCGCACTCAAAATGGTGCTAGATTCAGAAATCCACATATAGTGGGGAGAGGGCACCAACATGACCTTCCAGGCCTGTGTAACTGAACTGAACCTAGCTTTCAGCCACATAGGCTGGGTCTGTGTTCAGCTCCAGCCTCTCAGCAGGACTCCCTCCAGCCTGCTCTTCAGCTGCCAGTAGTCTCCTATGGCTGTCCTTCCCGGAACTTGACAATGTGGTGTGGCTTGGAGCCAAGTGGCTCTGGGATCCAGGTTTGAGTGCTGAGCCCTTTTCTGCCATTACATCCCTGACAGCTCTTGTTCTGCAATTGTGGCAGCAGGTGCTAGACCAAGGTCACTCACCAGCTGTGTACTGTGGAAGGCTACTCTGGGAGCAGTATCTGTAGTTTCCTTGTAGGTTCCAACTGCCACTGATTCTGTCAGTCCCCACGTGGTTCTTTCTTCCTTGGGGAATGTTCTACAGTTGTCTCCTAATAGTGTTCTTTGGGTTGGAATCTTCAAAGGGAAATTCAGACTTGGTCACCGAATTGTGTTTGGTTTATCTATCTCTTATGTCTCTTTCCCTTTGTGATAGATTCTCCTCCTCTCTGTGTTTCTTACTGATGCTCTCTGAGTCTCTCCAACATGACTCCTCCCTCTACTTAGCAATATTGGATCTTTCAGATCATTCTTTCTCAGTCGATCTTTCCTCAGCTTCTATGATGTGACTCCTCTTCTAGTCAACCATGTTGAGTCTTCTTTCCAACTTTTGCCTTGTTCAAGATCAGGTCTGTTGTTTGGCTGGGACTTTTGCTGTCTCATGAAGAAGGGAGACAATGTGGAGCCAGCTCCAATTTCGTGGTGGCTGAACCAAGGTATGGAATCCACAGCTGTGGAGTTGTGGTCAGTGACCAGCCTGTTAGTCTGAACATTCTGCCAGGGCCATGGGTACCCACAAATATTTCTACATACCTAACACATTCCTCAATAACCCATTAATCAAAGAAGAAATCAAAGGGAAGTTATAAAGCATTTTAAATTGAATGAAATGAAAGCACAGCATCTATGTTTTGCTTCAAAATCAGTACTGAAGGGTACATTTATTAACTAGATACTTATATTAGAAAAGACATTTCGAATCATTGAATTTAGCTTTCATTTAAAATACTAGAAAAAGCAAAATAGACCCAATGTAAATACAACAGAGGAAATACTAGAACTAGAACAAAAATTGTATTTAATTTATCTATTTGTAATTTTTTTTTTTTTTTGGTACTGGGGATTGAACTCATGACCTTGCGCTTGTCAGATAGGCGCTTGTGATGCTGAGCTAAATCCCTGGCTTTATTTGTAATTTTTCATTAGTGTAAATTTGTAGTACATAATATTTACATTCTTTGTGAGGAGTGGGTACGTGTACATATCACACTTAATTCCTTTTTTTATCCCCTTTCCCTCCCTTCTCCCTCTATCTCTTGATCCCCTTCCTATTTGAGAAACACTGATCTCCCTACTTTCAATTATCTATATTTCATTTTGCTCTTTATTTATATTTTGGATTTCTCATATCAGAGAAACCATGGAACATTTAAGCTTGTGTGTCTGACTTATTTTATTTAACATTATGGTTTCAAGGTGCATCCATTTTCCTACAAATGACTCAAGTTTATCTTTCTTTATGGCAGAGTTCTACTCCATTGTGTATACATACCACATTTTCTTTATTCATTCATCTGTTGATAGATATATAGGCTCCTTTAAGATTTAGCTATGATGAGTTGTACTACTATTTAGCTGTGATGAGTTGTATACATGGGTATAGATGTATCCCTGTAATATGATGTCTTTAACTCTTGTGGGAATACATTTAGAAGAGGAATAGCTGGGTAAAATGAAATTTTTAGTTTTAGTTTTTGAGAAATTTCTATACTGATTTCCATAGTGGTTGTACTAGTTTACATTATCACCAACAAAGTTGAAGGATTCCTTTCCCCCTTCAGCTTTATCAGTATTTGTTTTTATATTTTTTGGTGATGGCCATTCTTTCTGGAATCAGGTAGAATCTAAGTGTTGTTTTAATTTGCATTTCTCTAATAGCCAATGATGTCCTGTATTTATTGGTCATTTGTACTTCTTTGTTAAGTATCTATTCATTTCAGTTTCCTATTTTTTGATTGGGCCTTGTATTTTGGGGGTTTCCTTATAGATTCTAGAGAAGAACTGTCTGAGAAAGAGCTAGCAAGAAGCCTTTCGGTAGATTGTCTTTCCACTCTGTTGACTGTTTCTGTTGATGAAGAAACTTTTTAATTTGTTGTGATCCCAATTGTTGATTCTTGGTAGTATTTCTTGTGAAACTTCATTCCTGTTCAGAAAGTCCTGGCTTATGTTTATGTCATAGAGTTTTACCTATTTTCTCTTCCAGCAGATTGTTTCTGTTTTACTATTTAGGTTATGTGCTTCTATTTTAACATCTAGTTCTTTGATCCATTTCATTTTAATTTAGTACCTAGTGAGAGAAATGAGTTCATATCCAATCTCCTGCATGTGGATAGCCAGTTTTTCCAGCACCATTTTTTAAAGAGGCTATCTTTTCTCCAGTGTAC
>RJWT010043153.1:0-12014 GCA_004365215.1 Cuniculus paca | reverse complement strand
AATGATATCAGAAAAATGAAATTGTGCAATTGGACCCTCATTGTCCTGTGTAAGTCAGTAATATACCTTTTTTTTTTTTTGGTGGTTACATGGATTTTCGTCATTGTTAAATAAACTACAAATAAAATTATGCTTTTCAAATAGTTTATACTTTATCATACAGTTTAAAATCTGTTTAATTAAATTATATTAAAGCATTATTAACTGTTACTGACTTTTCACTGTAATTGTGATTTAAATTTTCTTTTTGTGGCACCGGGAATAGAACTCGTGACCTCGCTCTTGCCAGGCAGGCACTTAGACCACTGAGTTAAATCCCCAGCCCTTGTCTTTTTGAGACAGGGTCTCCCTATGTTGTTCAGACTGGCCTTGAGCTCACTTTGTAGCCCAGGCTGGTCTTGAACTCGCAACAATCCTCCTGTCTCAGCCTCCCAAGTGTTGGGATAACAGGCGTGTACCACCAAGGCCTGGCTTGTGATTTAAATTTTTTTGGTTTTTTGTTTGTGTTGGTATTAGCTGACCTGAATCTCCAAGTTGAAAGTTTTCTTTTTCATCTTTCAGCAAACCTGTTTGAGGTAATCCTCATCATATTAACTATAAGTGAGTGCTATCATGTGAACCTACATGGCTTTTATGCTAGATTGTCTTAATCAGCAAATTAACTGATATCACTGAACTAGACAATGTATAGAATTCATTCACATGATCATGAGAAACAAACCAAATAAACGTTAAATATAAAGATTAAAAAGTCTTTGGATAAGAGTTAGGATATTTTTTATATATAACTCATTTTGTAGCTATTTTACCAGAGCATATGAGGAAAAAAAATTATTCATTTTTTTAAAACTACATGTAAATATTCTTAGAAATTTTATAGAAGATGAGTAAAAAGTAAGATTCTAAGACTTGAGGCTAAAATTTTCAGTTCTCATTTTCTTCAGAATATAAAATCCACAAAAAAAGAACTATTCAGATTCTTGTCAAAACAAGGCATACCGGATGCTCTAGTTGAAAATGGGTAACAACAATATACTGTATTTTGATAATGAACTAATTCTACCCCAATTTATTCATTTTTTGATTTCTGAGTATAAACAACAGAAAATTTCTCTCACCAACAGAAAATTTCAGAATATTTTATGCATAAAAATCATGTGACTTTCACAATTACCACAATTATTCTACTCTAAAATTTAAAAGTACTGATTTACTATAAATCTGTATGTGCAGCCAGGTGTGGTGGCTCACTCCTGTAATCCCAGCACTCGGGAGGCAGAGACAGGCAGATCTTTGTGAGTTCGAGACCAGCCTGGGCTACAAAGTGAGCTCAAGGCCAGCCTGAATGGCATAGTGAGACCCTGTCTCAAAAACAGGGCTGGGGATCTAGCTTAGCAGTCTAAGTGCCTGCCTGGCAAGCGCAAGGTCATGAGTTCAATCCCTGGTGCCGCAAAAAAAAAAATAATAATAAAAATAAAATAAATCTGTATGTGCAGATTTCAAAGAAAATTTAAAAAATAAATAGCCAAGTAAAAGGTAGGTATAGGAAATGGGGAGATAGAATTTTTGTAAAAGAAAAGGGACCAAGAGATAGAATGAAGGGGTAGAAAAGAAGAAAAGGGAATGAAAAAGGAGGAATTAAGATGCATTATGCACATGAACCTACTCCTCACAAGGAATATAAAAGCACTACGCATGGCGAACATGTATCAGTAAAAATTAAAATCAAAGAAAAGAAAAGTATAAAAGACTTTCTTGCCTGGAAAAAGAAAGATATTAATAAGGGTAAGTGAAACCTGGGCATGGTAGCACGCATATCTAATCTCAGCACTTCCAAAGCTGAAGCAGGAGGATCACTGCAAGTTCGATGCCACCCTGAGATACACAGTGAATTCAAAGCCAGACTGAACGACACAGTGACACGCAGTCGCAAAAAAAAAAAAAAATTGAACAAATGAAAAAAGCAAAATGGAATTTATGGGAAACACAAATTATAAACAATAACAAAAAAGGATAAAAGTACTTCCCAAGTTAAATTTTGGTGTATTTCCTAGAAATGAGCTCCATAAATTATAAATGAACCTAAAGATTGTATTAAGACCATACATAACTACCATAAAAATGACTTTCTAATAGTGTGTAGTATGAGCAAGGCCAAATGAGCATAATTTTAAATTGTGTAAAATGTTATGAAACATACTACTGTGAGGATGTATAAGTGGTTATTAGAGATTCCAGAACAGCCCAAACTAGTGTCATTGGATACAGATCATACCTCCCCAGTAGGACATACGCAGGCTAGAAGGGTAAATATATTATATTTGGGGTGGTCAGGAAAATCTCCATTACAATACTAGAGGAAAAATGGACTAACTCTCCAATGCTGTTTGATTTTTTTCATCCAAGGAATGACATCATTAGCATAACCAGTTAAAAGAGAGAATAAAAACAGTATACTCTGGAAACGGATTTATATTATTTTATATGCTTTTAACTCCATCTTATTGAAAGGCAACGAATCTGAAAGAGAGGAGGAAATGCTGCTCAAAACAACCACAACAAAGAGAAATTCATAATCCACATTCATAATTGGAAAGCACTTCGTTTTAAAATATGCATTTCATAAAACCCAAAATGGCTATGTGTTTTGATATGTTGGAGACCACAAAATGTTGCACTATTTAAATATTCTCAAGCCAGGAATATAGCTCAGTGGTGCAGCACTTGCCTGGCAAAGCAAGGCCTCGAGTTTGATTTCCAGTAAAAAAAAAATAATAATAATAATAAAATAAATATTCTCTGCAAAAAACATTAGAACATTTCAGGTGAAATATCTTTTTTAAATTTCTTAGTCAATATTTACTATTTTCCAAGACATTAATACATAACTGAGTGTTCCACAGAATATAAAATATGGATTCTTTTCAACTGTACCTAAAGGCTATGTCATAATTTTTTTTTACTTCTTGAAGTATTTGACAGACTACAAACCTCTCTCTTTGTACTACCCTACAAGGTAAACTGATCTGTCAGTGAAACTGGTACTACAAGCCATCTCTCAAGAGCAGGAAAATGTTGAATTTCTTACTAGGCTGCCAAGAGTTCACGTGCTCTAACTGTCAGAGTTTTCTGCATTTTTAAAACTCTAGCTATAAAACCACCTGTAAGCCTTTTCAGCAATTAGTTTCCTGGTGATTGGTTAATGGTGTCCTGTCAGAAAGCTAATATTCGTGACAATGGACGGTAAATGGTCTCTGGAAATGTGACCCCCCCAATCATTAATTTCACTCCTCCGTAGGAGAATAGCAGTTTACATACTTCCTTTGAAAACTGTTAAAAATGCGAGCATTGGACTTGGAAAATGGCAATGGTTTTAAAATACACAGGAGTCTTTTTATTGAATGATTCCATAGTAGGATAAAATACAAACCAATTCAATTCTTTTTCTAAATATTTCAATCAAAAGAAACAGATTAAAACCTTTCACAATGAATTATAATTATGATGGAGTCTCACATTCTAAATAGTTTGAAGATCCAGTAGAAAATATTTCCCAGAGGCTATGGACCATTTTCAATTCAAATATTCTCATATGACCTTTCATTTTTTTTAAATTTTTTTTTATTCTTGCTGGAGCAACTTTAATATTTTAAGTAAGTCTTGTCTTTTCTTATACGCATTCCACGTTGACATTTTTTCTGGCAAAGTTAGATAAAAATTATAATGGATCATCATTATATTATAATGGATAACAGGAATTATAACGGATCAAAGGTGCACAAAAACTAATATTAGCGGTATTAAAATACGATTTTTGTATACATGATTTCAAATGTGGAGGGGATTTCAGGAGACTAAAGCCTTTGTCATTGTGAAAGCTGATATTTTTTTTTAAAGAAAAAAAACCCCAGAATTTCAAAACAAGATAATAGGAGAGTAACAATAATTAATGCATTGCATATTGTTATCTTCAGAGTAGTTACTAATGATACAAGATATAAGCATGAGTTATTGCCCAAACGATATTAGCACAAAACCTTTCTTTATAATGAACTAAGAAAAACTGACACAGTTTTAACAATACTCTTTCACCAGTCCATTGCCAATTCCTAACTATAAAATAAAATTTGGAAGCACAGATTAGGTTCTCCAAGTGTTGAACAGTTAAATATAATTATTGAGCCAAAAGTTAACTGCCTGTTGAAACACTTTTGGACAATTTTAACAAATCAACAAATTAGAGAGTAGTTGTATTTGCCACTCTTATAAAGAGGAAAGTCAAAAATAAAAATTATTAGTATCCCTTTGGGTAAGCATTCAGGCTAAGAAATATGAAAATCCACTTTTGTGATAGAGGATCTGTATAGTGACATGGTATGACAGCTTTAAATTGAATTTAATAGCTCTACATCATTTGATTTGATTTGAACAATTAAGGGAAGAAAACAAATGAGAGAACATTACTTCCAATATCAAGTAATTAAAAGTATTGAATTTAATTTGGCAAAAAATTATTTACTTATGAATCTATATATCATATAAAACTATACATGGCTTTTTGCATACAATATAGTTACATATACTTACACATGCTGTATACAATATACACATATATTTCCATAAATATGTTATGGCAGGCAATGGAATTTCAATGGACTGTCTAGATTGTTTTCTTTAATACAGGCACAAATAGCGATAAACAGTAGTATTTTTTAGTGGGGCAGTGAAATTGTGTCTGGTTATATAGTCTTGGCTGACCTTGAACTAACTATGTAACCCAGGCAGAATGGTGATCCTCCTGTTTCAGCCTCTCAAGCGCTCAATTAAAGATGTTCACCACCAGTCCTGGATAAACAGTAGTATGTTTAAAATAGTAGGATAATGTTAAAATTGCCAAAATTCAATCCAAAGGGTATTCATTTTTCTTGCTTGTGCACAAGGCACTCCATATGAAAAATATAAATAAATATGTTGTCTAACTAATGTACCCCACATAAAATGTCAGAATAAATCAACCTGAATTTTACAAGTGTTAAAACCAATTGTAAATGTCTTAAATCTCTAAACTCACAAAGAAAGCTCTGGAAATGTTGAATTTTAATATTCCCTGGCAAAAATGGACTAGAGAGTGATGTCATATAAAGACAATATATATATATCATTTATTTTCATTCAGTCATTCAATAAATATTTGCTCTATGACCATGAAAAACTACACATAGTTCCAAGCAGAGACAATGATTAGAGCTAACATATATTGAGCATCTTCAAAGGGAAAGGCATTGACTGAAACCCTTTACTTGTATTGTCATTAAATCCTCAGACCATTCTCTAATGATTCCACTTTGACTAATGAAAGGACAGAAGCCCATTCAAATAACATGATACCAAGGTCACACAGTTGGCCAGTGGCTGAGTTTATCATTGAACCCATACAATTTAGCTTTGACCCTCAGATTTGGAACACTGGTTTCTATCAATTTTATAAGTTCATTCTTTTATAAGAAAAGTTGATAAAGATAATAATCAATCATCTGGAAACTGAAAATACCTCAGAAAGAACATCATGTTTCGGAATGTGAGTTAAGGGCTCGGTGTGGAGAAGAGTCAAAGATAATTGTTCAAAATCTTCAAAGTTCAGGGTTTGGATTATTCTATTTACCAGCTTAGAAAATCAAAAGACAGTACAGAAGGTTCTGAATTACAGCTGAAAAATCACATCAACTCTCAGGCTTCATAAAAAAAGATAAATGGAGTGAGAAGAAAAGGACAAAAAACCAATGATTTGCAAGCAATGAAGGCAAAAAATCAGATATTTATCAGAGGCAGAGTAAACTGAAACTGTTTTTTTTTGACTATGAGACCCAGGCACATAATTTCCCAAGTTTTTCAGTTGTAACACTTTTGCTATGAAAAAAACCTGGCATATTAAATGATTAAGTTGGAAAGAGAGGACTTATTTATTTGACAAATTATTTATGTTATTCTAAGTACCCAGTTAGACATTGAATGTGTTGAGATTTTAAATTACACAGTTTTATAGGACTATAATTATTAAATAGCCGTGGCTATCCAGTTCAGCAGTATAGTAGGATCCAGGAGGAAAGTGACCTGGCTTCCAAATGTTCCTAAAGCGTTCATCTAAAGCTAATAACCCACCTTTCATTAAGAAATGCTATAAAAGGTGCTTAGCTTTTCAGGCTTTATGGAATGTTATTTTTAAACTGAAAGACAGACATTTACAATAAAGTAGACAATATGATGATATACTCATTGAAACAGTGGAAGTTTATGTTTTCTCTCAATCATTTGAATACCTGAGAAACCAACATAAATTTAATTAGAGCAAAACTAGGAGGCAGACTGCAGGATGTAACCATGTTGGGAAAGTTACTGAGACTGTTCTTTAGTTACACTGAGCTTTCTTGAATCTATGGCATTTTAGTGATATCTGGCATCCTTCTCATGATTTGTTCCGTTTTCTTGTATGTGGAGCAAGAGATCAGTAAAAAGATGTGTGAGTATTAAAGGGAAAAAGCAAGAAGAAAATGAGGAAAAAATTTTCAGGTAACTGATAAAACAATAGAAGAAAATAAGGTGCATGAAGGGAGCTAAAAAGGCTGAGATATACAAATTAAAAGTGTCGAATGAGAATGAGATACACCTACATGGGCTACAACATATAAAAGAGAAAAGCTAACAGGAAGCAGTAAAATCAGCTGTCTATACCTAATGTCCAGGCAGCAAAACCTGTGTAGGCCAGTCTGGAATCTGTAAACAGCAGTCAGTCCAGAGCAGCACCGAGAGATTCGCAATGAGAAAAAAAAAAAAAAAAAACCAAGGAAGGGACAGAATGCAACGTATGCTGTGTTTACAAATCCAGCAATGTGCTACTTCAAACGACAGCTAGTCTATAGTTGAAATTTCTTCACTCCAAATGTCATAATCTTAAGTGCCTCAGTATCTGTCCTTACTCTAACACAGATTACAGTGAATTGTAGTTTGACGATCTAGGTATAAAAATACTCCAATATCATCTTTTATACCCAATAAAGAGGATGCAACTTACGATAGCTAAACAAGTAAATAAATAAATAAATAAATAAACACATCTTTGTGAAAGAAATTGTCCAATCTAATGTTTACGCAAGCTGAAAACCAACGAGTTGCTGTTAACTGAAACAGGATTCTTAATCATTGTTACATCCTATTATTTAAATTATGTGCAGACATTGAAATGGTATTTTATAAATATATAAGAGATCCCAAATTAGTTTCTCCCAATTTTCCTAGTCAGCTAATTTAAGCTATACTCAAGTTAGAAGAATGTGTCTTCTAAACAACAGTTACACTTTAAAATAAAGAATTTAGAAAGAGAATATATAGAGTCATGAACCACACAGTAATATCTTGGGCAATGATGAACTCCATATACAATTATAGTCCCTTGAGATAACAATGGAGGAGAAACAAGAACTGCTACTGCATTGTGATATTGTAGTCATTAGAATATTATGGCAGAGTGGATTACTTGATCATGCTGGCGGAAATGAAATTTCCTAGACATATGACCATATAGCAGTACAATTATGAGCAGTTCATAATGCTTGGAGTGAAATTAAATGATCATGTTACCAGTTTATGTATTTACTATACTATAGTCTTCATCATTAGTTTAGGATGTGCTCCTTCTATGTATAAGAAAAAAGTTTACAGTAAATAATATGCACATAGCAGTCTCATCTGTCTCATGGTTACAAAGTCTCTTGTTGCCATATTTTCTCTACTGCTTGCTTAAATCATGTGTTGTTTTCTTCACCTTGACCCAGGAAGCCACAGGCTGTGAAATACCTAAATGTCTAGTACATGCTACATTATCTAGGTTTGTGTAAGGACACTGTATGATGTTCACACAATGATAGAATCTTCTCGCAGATGTATTTTTCAAAATGTAATCTCATAGTTAAATGACTGAAGATCACACATGTGTTTATGTTAATACAAAACACGTAGGCCTTTCAGTGTGTAAAAAAAAAAATCTGGTTGACCTTCCACAAAAAAATCAGGCAATCTTGCACTATTTCAAAGCTCTTACGAAGATCAAATTGTTTTAAACAAATTTCATGTATGAAATAAAAAATCTTAGTTGGTCACAATAATAGATCTTTGTTATTTCTCTTTTCATTAATCTTCACACCAATGAAGCCAGAAACATACAGAGCTGTGTGCAAGTCAAGTGTCTTTTTCTTCATCTCAGTCATTCATTAGCACCAGATATTTGCAGTCCAGGAAAGTAGCTCAGGTTTCTATTTTACTTGCCTTGAGTTATATTTTTATGGCTTCTACTTTCATTCCCTAGAATGTGTGGCAGGGAATGGATGCCCATGAGCACTTCGTTTATCTATGCGGACGTGGCACTCCATTTGATGTTGCAACAAAACCGAAATATCTCTATTTTTACTTTCATTATTTTCTGCTCTCTCTAATACATTGGGTCCAATCATCACTATTACAGCTTCTCAATATATATGTAAATAGCTTGCGCAATATTGCCTTACATATTTTATGTTCCTTTGCATTTTGTAAATTTTCTTCCTGGTATTTTAAGCCTGTATTTTCAACAACGGTACTGGGTAAAATTCTTTCAAGTGTTTGCTTTCTTTTTCTTGCACTAGGCCAGTGCTCTGAATCCAAAGGATGTTTTTTAGACACTTTTTTGAATTCTTTATTATATTACCTTCTAAAATTATTTAACGGTGACAATCACCAAAAAATTCTATTTTAAAATGAAGAGTTGCAACTCATCTCCAATATTTTTTTATGAATTTAAGTTTCCTTCTGTTAACTGGTATTTTTGAGTGCCTACGAAGTGACAAGTGTTTTTCTAGGTGCTGAAGTTTCAAACCAAATCATCTATAATTTCAAGAATCTCAGAATTTATTGAGAAAAGCTGATAAAAAATAAAAGAGGAGAAAGAAGAAGAAAGTAATGATTAGGAGGCTGAGGCCAGAGGACCACAAGTTCAAGCTGAGCCTGGGCAATTTAACAACTTAGTGAAACCCTGTCTCAAAAAATAAAAGGGACTGAAGCTGTAGCTCAGTGCCAAGGACTTTGGTTCATTCTCCAGTAAAACACACACATACACACACACACACACACGCATACACACACACACACACACACACACACACACACAGAGGAGGGAGAATCAGTCATTGTAATTTAATATGACTACTGCTGAGATAAAAATCACCCTCAAATGGCTAAAATGTTCTGGAACTACTTCATGAATGGAGCTGAAAGGGGAAGAAAGTAGAGATCAACAATTCTAGGCAAAAAAAAAAGTCGGAGTACAGGAAGCATGGAATACAAGTGAATTCAAGTTAAGTTTTTCTATTGAAGATTTTGTTAATGATTTCCAATATTTGCTTATACGCTTTTGTGGCTCAATCTAGTAGCTTTGTAGATAAAGCAATAACATTTTATTTGTCACCTCTTTGTAAACACAATTCAATGCAACAGACAATACAAATAAAAGTCAATCGTATGAATGGTATGTGTATTTGTATATGTTTTGTCCACTGTGGGATTGTTATTCCTTTATGAACTGTTTGAACTCATACAGAAAAGAGCAGTTTTACTGCAAATGTTCTTTAACAACTACAGTAGGCTTTTAAAAGATTATAAAGTTGCATAATTAAAATACTGACACATTTTATCTTACATGTAAAAAGTACATTTTGAAGATGTATTCTGCTGCAGGGAAAAAAGTCTAAGCAAACCTAATTATAAACTTGTCATCTTACTGCAAGTTGAACTTACAAATGTTGAAAAAAAATCAAGTAAGTTCATAAAACAATTGGCTGATGAAAAGATAGAGGAATTTACAACTACTGACTTTTCATATTCCAGAATGAAACAAGGGAGAGGTCAGCTGCGGGAGTGCCGCATTCAAAGAAGTTCCTAGAAGTCAGGGAGGTCCAGTCCTAGGTAGCAGGTACTGACACAGAACAGAGAGGAAAGAAGTAAGCATAGAGTCTGTAGGGTGGGAGCTAAGTGCATCAGACATGGAGACGTGGTGGCTGCAAGGGTAAGCTTTAAAAGTTCTTACAATTTTTGAAAATTCTGCAAACCTTTGCACATGCGCTCTCTCTCTCACAGATACAGAAATACAGAGAGACACATATAGACACACACACGTACATGAGAAATAGTTTTCTTGTGAGAAACCTCTTTGTGTAATACATATTTTCAAATGAGCCCTTGGGATTTTAAACCTTGAGGATCCAAGATAAATCCATGTAAGTCAGATTTCAGTGGTAAATATAATTTGCTCTGATTTTTCTCTAGTACTTTACAGCTGCCGCTTGGTATGCAGGTAAGTTTCCTTTTTCTTGTCTTTTTATTTCTAGTCTACCACAATTAGAATTGAGAGACTTCAAAATGATGAAGTAAACTTATATTTACTCAGACCTTGCGAGAAAACATAAATGATTTAAAGAACTGATACTGCTAAAGGAAATTCCCTACAATTATAAAAACAAGTTCTTTTTAGAACTATTCAGTTGTCATTTCCCATAACTGAGGTTGTATCCCAAGGCAGAATCAATATTACCATTTCTTATTACACCAATAAGTCATGGTCCCTCTGTAACATGGCACATTCCCAATCATACTGCCCTTCAGAAGAACCACCTTGGTTAAGTGAAATTCATGGTTAAAGATAACTCTTACCCTTTTGTCTCTGAGCACACAGCCACAGCTTTTAAGTTCAAAGAATTTATTTTAAATGGACATAACAAAGATGATGGATTGCTATGTCTCATAAAATTCGTATGTTGAAGGTGGAGCCCTCGGTACTTCACCGTGAGACTTTACTTGAAGGAATTTTTATAGAAGTGATCGATTTAATGCAATGTCATTAGGATGTGTGCTTATCCAGTACAACTGGTATCTTCATAAAAAAACAGGAAATGTGGGCACACAGACCTGCAAAAAGAAGAGGATATAGACGCAGGAAAAGGCAGTCAAAGAGATGAGGCTAGGACAGTTGTTTCCCTCACAGTCCTTAGAAAGAATCAACTCCATTGACAACTTGATTTTTCACTTCTGAGCTTCAAAAACATGAATTAGTGAATTTCTCCTATTTAAGTTAATGTATGCTGATTTCCCTAGCAAACAATTCAATAGTATCACAACCATAAAGTTTTTATATTGTAATAATTTCAAATCACTACTATATCAAATTGCTATAAATTTAATGGCTTACAGAAGATGAATTAGTACCTTACAATTCCAGAAGTTAGAAGTCTTACAGAGACTAAAGCCAGGTTGTTTGTGGCATGACAGAGGCCTACACTGGATCCAAAAGACAAATCAGGGAAATTGTTCGACATTAAAAGAAAAAAAAAATCAGCCTAATCATGCTTGCTGAAGTCCTTTTTCCCGGTATGACCTGGCCAGATGTGACCAACGCTGTCTTATCAGTGATATATTTAGTGATTATCATGCTAGACTCAATGACAGAGACTGAGCACCTGAGAGTAGTGCTGCTTAGCAAGATTGCGGCATAGGTGTTTCCATACAAGCCAGCCTCTTGTAAAGTATCTTGAGAAAAGAGATAAGTGAAATTAAGCAAAAGCAGTACCACTGAAGAATTTCAGAAATAGGGCTCAGGAAGTCTTCTGAAGAGATAGAATGCAGACATATCCACCACAGACACTGAGAAGCAGAGCTGGGATGTTTCTGTTCATCTAAAGATGTATTTGTGGCAGCAGGATTAGCCAGACTTTGAGAAACGCCCCCAAAATCCAGCTAATCCTGCTAAAGGAGCAGAGGCTATGGTGTTTGGACTAGAAGAGTAAGGTACCCAACCATGCAGTGACCTAGAGTTAGTGTCAAGTCACAGCCAGAAACTCAAGTTTCCTTATTCATTAGGACAAAAACAGAATCAATAGAATTTTGAAACAGAACTTTAACTACAGACAGGTAAATGAGATCTATTAAAAAGGAAA
>RJWT010043152.1:0-12007 GCA_004365215.1 Cuniculus paca | reverse complement strand
GGAGATTCCTTCCAGTGTGAAAGGACGCATGCTGCAGAGTTGTGATCACACTTAACTCTGAAGTCGCTGGTCCCGTGCCTAACCTAGTATTCATTTCCCCCACAGCTTGGGTTATTGTTGTTACTGGGAGTTGAACCCAGGACCTTTGCACTGAACTGCGTTTTTAGCCCCCACCCCTTTTTTTAGATGGAGGGTTTTCCCTAAGTGGCTAAATTACCCAGGCTGGGCGGGAACTTGCCATTCTCCTGTCTTTAGCTTCCATAGTTCTGGCCGGCTTGGACTTTCTTTGTCACCTCGGCTGTTTCATTGAAGACTTTAGATTGTCCTAAGTAGAGTGTAAGTGATTTATCAGTTTTTTTCTATATGTTTGTAGGATATTGCTCCTAAAATATTTTGTTGTAATTATTTATATAGCGATCTGTTTAATAGTAACAGCTGACATTTATGATGTGATCAGTATCACCACACACTTTTGTGAATTAGTTCATTTAATTGTCACAATAGTCTATGAGATAGACTGTTATCCTCAAGGTGTAGTTGACAAAACTGAGGTACAGGAAAGATAACTTACTCATGGTTAGACAAACAGTGAAGAAGCAGAACTAGAAGCCCACCCTCTTGCTTAACTTGCTATCTAATAATCTGCTTATCATTTTTCCACATTTATTAAGAGCCAAACAATACTTTACAACTTGGTAAAACTGAGTTCAACCAGTTACTAAACTTGGATCTTAAGGACACCATTATGACTCCTTCAGTAGCTGTGTGGCTGACTGGCATCCATAGGCTTAAAGACCTTAGTGTACATCCTATACCTTGGACGTTTTCACCATGGCAAAAGAGACTTAAGACAGCAGCATCCTGCCTGCCACCTGAAATGAGGCCCACATCACCCAGCAGTGGTTGGTAGGTCCTCATAAGAGACTTCATAAACTTTGTATGAGCCTGACTCTTATGTTGACAGTTTGGTCAAAGCCACTGCTGTATGAGATGCCCCCACAAAATTCCCTTCCACAGAAGGACTGTCTTGCTCACCCATTTGCTTTGGTCTTGTCTGTAGCAAGTACACTTCTCCACTTGGCAAAGAGATTTATTATACATGAAATAGTTTTCCTAAGTAAATTATAATATACACACATATAATATATATATATATATATATATATATTATATATACTGATCTGACTTAAAATTTTCTCAGTTTTTTTTGAGACAAGATCTTGCTATGTAGCCCAGGCTGGCCTTGAAATTTTGATCCTACTGCCTCAGAGGCTGAGAGGAATCACTATACCTGGCTGTTTTGTTTTTTTTTTTTCTAATCTTATTTTGTTTAACTTTGATATTTTATATCATTTTAGGCTTACAAAGAAATTGTAAAAATAAAAAATTTACTTATATCCTTTTCCTGTTTCCCCAAATGTCTGTATCTTAGATGAACACAGTAAAATAACCAGAAAATTAATATTTAAACATTGTTAGCTAATCTACGGAACTCATTCAAATTTCATTTCTTGTGGACCAATATTAGCTAGGACCACAGAGTGCCATAGTCTCTCTTAACCTGAGATAATTCCTCATTCTTTTTTATGACTTTGGCTTCTTTGAAGAGTATTAACTCAATCTTTTATAGAATGTCACTCAGTTTGCGTTTTTATTTTCTCATGACTAAATTCAGATTATGCATTTTTGGCAAGTACAATATAGAAAGGAAATATAAAGAACCCTTGAAATTTGAGGGGGTTAAATTCCTAGAGCACCTGTGAATTGTGAAAAGCTGCGAACTTCAGATATGGCCAGAAAAATGCTTGTAAATGCCTGTTTTATAGTTTAAACCCTAAATATGCCATGTCTCCCGCAGTTGTGTAACTTAATTTAGTAAAATACTGTTATTAATAAAGACTTAGAAAGCGCAGGGCATTTTGGTGGCATCTTAGGGATCTTAGGGCTTTAAAAAGAACAAAACGGAGCACTCTCGAGATAGCTACCTGTGGCACAGCGACCTGTTGAGACGCTGGAAAGCTGGTGCATCCGCCTTAGATGGGTCACAGGGCCGCAGCCAATCAGCAGCAAGGAGAACTGAATAACGCTCTTGGATTGGCTACTTGCAAAGTTCCAGCCATAAAAACAATTGCTGAGGATATTTGCAGTTTCCATGAAAGTACAGGGGTTTCTGAGAACAATTATTAGTTAGGTTTTAAGGAAAAATCTGTGCGAAGGAGTCAGTGGGGGTGTAGTGTAATGTGCAAGAATAGTCAGAAAAACACTAAAAAGGAACTGTAGGAAACTAGCCTTATCAGACATTAAAACCCACTATAAAGTCTATATAATTAAAACAGTAGTATTGGTGCATGAATACCTCGAAAGACCCCTGAAATAGAATAGAAAGCCCCAAAATAGAAGCACTTTTGGAAACTTGATATAACTGATAAAGGTGGCATCTCAACTCAGAGCAAAAAATAGAAAATCTAAACTGAAAGCCGGGTGTGGTGGTACACTCCTGTAATCCCAGAACTCAGGAGGCTGGGGCAGGAGGATCATTGCAAGTTTGAGACCAGCCTGGGCTACAAAGTGAGCCCAAGGCCAGCCTGAGCTGCATAACTAGTTTGCTATTTGCAAAAGGATAACAGTAGATTCTTATTAATACTTTATATAAAAATACAATGCAACTGACTAGAGATATAAATGTAAAAAAAAGATACAAATAGAAGCAGAACACAAATGACTTCCTATTTAATTTTAGAGTAAAGTCTAACTATGGTTCAAAATTCAGAGACAATAAAAGAAACAGCTGATGAATTTAAAATGTAAAAAACCACTCAACACAATTCCAACTCCTCCACTGAATTCCTTCTAACTTCCATTTGAAAACATGCTTCCACAGTTTCTGTAGTGTGTGTCCTCCCTCATTTGTATCATTTAAAAACTCAATTTGTTAACCACAGTTGTACTACTAGTGGCATTTGGCTGAAGGGCAGGGACATCATGCTTCATACATCGCTTAACCAACTGCATTATTTCTTGTCCCTTTTCCGGTCCTTGTCTTTCTCTCCTTACAGGCTTAAACTTGTCAACCCCTGAGAACCCTTGAGGAGCTTCCTTCCAGGGTATCTGAGAGGTCAGCAATATCAGGGCAACATCAAATACAGAGCTCTGGTCACTGTTCTCCAAGTTTAGTGTGCACAGGAGTCTTCTGGGAACTTGTTAAAGTGCAGATGCCAGTTCACTGGTTCTGAGGTGGAGTCTGAAAGTCCACAATTCTGACAAACTCCCAGGAGTTGCTTGGCTGCTGGCACCAAAGCAGGTTGGCACAGAGTACCAGCTGAGTTTCTTGCTCTGTTGTGCTCCCAAATTTTCATTTTGCATTGGGCACAAAAATTATGTAGCTGTAGGTGATTCTCTCTCTGTGTGTGTGTGTGTGTGTGTGTGTGTGTGTGTGTGTTTGCCTTTCCCCTGGGTGGTAATGGAAGAAAAATATTTAGGGTTAGAAGTAGAAGCTGCCTTTCCTTGGACTCCTAGCTTCTTCCGGCCTCAGAGAAAATGGACAACTGAGGAGAAAATATCAGGTCTTCCCAGAGGTTGGCCTGGACACTAAGCCAGTACTAGTAAGGAAACAAAGGATTCATGAAGATGACACACCAGCTACTTTCATATTCTAGAAGATTAAGTAACCAAGCAGCCAACCACTGCATTAGGAACTTCAAGAGAAAGAAAAAAAATACAGAGAGCCAATGGCACAACACAATAGACAGTACTGCAAGAGTTCAGCAGTAAGTACCAAATGGATCCTGCAGACTTTTAAGTTACTGCTCCAGATTCAGAGAATGCAGAATACTGGACTGAGGGGATCAGAGGAAGGAAATACGCTGGAATTTGTAGTGTAGAATTGAGATCATTGGAAAGAGTTATTATCTAGTTCTATGAGGATTTTGCTTTTTCATCATTTTAGAGTGTCTCTATTTAAATGTTTCCAGTTTGCCAAATGGGAAGACGTTTAAGCCTTTAATTTAAAATAAAGAACTTTTAGGTAGCAAAGTGCATAAATCTGTGGTAAATGAGGAGGAATTGAGATGAGTTTTTCTGTATGTGTTTCCAACTTTTAATTGTCAAACTGGAACACAGGGGACTCATTCGTCTTTTCTTAGTGTTACATGTGAGAACTGAGGAAGCTGCACGAAA
Organism: Cuniculus paca; assembly: GCA_004365215.1. Classification (NCBI taxonomy): domain Eukaryota; kingdom Metazoa; phylum Chordata; class Mammalia; order Rodentia; family Cuniculidae; genus Cuniculus; species Cuniculus paca. The sequence continues at coordinate 7,831 of RJWT010043152.1, read as the reverse complement.
ACCTCAACAGATTAGAGTCTAGAGAGTTCATTGTTTCCCTGAAACTTAACCCTGAGTATAATTTTTTCCAGTTATATAAGAGGAAGACTTCCCAGCAGACCACACAGCATACTTAGCAGAGTGCTAGGAAACTGCTTAGTAAAGATTGGGTACAACTACCACTAACTCACTGTTCAGGATGGCAGACCCTTTTCGTTCTTTAAGGTTCGGGCATCTGGTGAGTATTATGGGATGGAGGGAAGGTAGCGGAGGGAGGGAAGGTCATAGATCTTGTTGTGTAAGCGTTGGAGAGTGATCTATCTACACAGCCCATTCTTTGAATATCTGGCCAGATCTAGGTTAGACTAGCAAATGGACAATCTGTGCAAAGGCCAGCACATCCAGGGGAGAGTGAGTCAAGCAGACTAGTTAAGACAGCAAGACAGAAATTTTAATTGCTTAGAAAATAAAGAGACTTCACACATGCTACTACATCATTGCATCTTGCCCTCTAAAGTCTTTCCCAGGCCAACACATGCCACTCATCTCTGCTTATTGCTTGCCAACTCAGAATTGATCTGGACTGAGTTCGCTATTTATCCTTTCAGAGCTCTTTCCAGGTGTTTATGTAAATATGCATGTCTATAAATTATATGTATACAATATTGTTTCAAGTGGTTTACATATTTGGAATTCTATAACTTCTATTGTACGAATTTAAAAATATTCACAGTATGTCTATCTGAATTATAAAGTAAACCTAAGTTCCTCCTGATTACGAAAGGACTCTTTAACCATTGCAGAATATTTTGTACTATGAATACACGGTCGTTCACTTAGTTATGTTCTCATTGATGAGCATTTAGATCATTACCAATTCCTTACAAACAATGCTTGTTTTTATTTGTGTCAACTCACTGCATTGCCTAGACTGGACTAAATGTATGCTCAAGTGATCTTACCTCAGCCTCCTGAGTTGCTGGGACTACAGGCATGAACCACCATGCCTACTTGTATATTCTTGACTATACTTCCTTGTACATGTATGCAAATGTTTTGGTTTTTATAGATAAGCTAAATTGCCATCAAAATTGATTGTACCCATAGACTCCCACTTGTGGGTCATGAGGCTACCTACCCAACTTGTGGCTGACACTTGATTTTCTCAAAATTACAAGTACTTGGTAATTTGATCATTGAAAATGGCATTGCAATGCAGTGTTATTTACATTTCCTTGACAGCTAGTGAAAATGAGCATTTACAAGTTTTTATCAGTAATATTAATTTTCTGCGGTGTTTTCATATTATTTGCTCATTTTATTTTTTTATTTTAAAGTGAATAAAATAGAACAAAACAAAACAGTAGAACAAAACAAAGCAGATCAGAACAGAACAATGCGAGCAATACAGGACTTCAAAGCAAGACAACAGGAAATCAATGGCTACCATCATGTCTCTTATTTTCTTCGAAATAGTTGTTCATACCTTCAAATGCAACAAACTCAAACAAAACCGAATAGTATAACACCAATCAAAACAAAAGAATGAAAGCACCACAGGTCTTCAAATCAGACAGTAAGGAATCACCCATGGCTACCATAATGTCTCTTGCTCTCTTCAAGATAGCTGTCCATACCTTCCCATATATCGCAATCTAATAATAGAGAACCGCCTAAAACTGATCAAATCAAAGATAGAAGCATTATTGTATTTCAAAACATAAAGATGGTAAATCAGCAATGGCTACCATAATGTCTCATCTTCTTTACAGTAGCTGTTCATACCATCACCTTTAATAAAATTTGTTCTTGTAAACTCTTTAGGAGTAGTTTTAGGCCACTATCAGCCTATACCCATTCATCTGTCCTTTCTGTGTTAGGCAGAATAACAAAACCAAACACAAGAAAAACAAGAAAAAGGGGCCAGTGATCTAGCTCAGCAGTCTAAGTGCCTGCCTGGAAAGCGCAAGGTCGTGAATACAATCCCCAGTGCCACAAACAAACAAAAACAAAAACAGAAAAAAAACCAAACAAAAAAAACCAAGAAAAAAAAGGCAAATAAATAATAGTAACAGAAAGTCCAAAACAATAACAATCTAGGCTTTCCCAACAAGGTGTAGGAACACAACAAAGTTGTTATTTTGCATTGCTTTCTTCAAAGGAGTTACTCAGATTACCAGATACAGGCATGCATAATTGATCTAATCCTATGAATGTCAACTGTTTTGTTCCAAGAGCTAATACACTTAGTGGTACAATCATCTTAAGTGTATATATACATACACATTTATATTTTTTCTTTTCCTTCTTTCCTCCTTTTCCCTGAGTTGTTTTTTCCTTTTGAGCAGTTTCTTACCCTTTTACAGTATTTATTGAAGATTTTATATCTTATTTACTCTTTCAGGTTCTTACACTAGGGAGATGATATGGTGTTTACACATGTGGGTTTGATTTATTTCACTTAGGAGTATGGTCTCAAGTTGCATCCATTTACCTACAAAAGCCTCTATGTGATCCTTATAGCTGAGTAGTACTCTATTATATAGAAATGCCACATCTTCTTTATCTGTTCTTCCATTGATGGGCATTTGGGTTTTTTCCAAGATTTGGCTGTTACAAAGTGTGCTGCTAGTATTTGCTCATTTTCTTCTTAGGTGATTTTTTTTCCCCACTGCCTGTTAGTCCACACACTCATTTGTTTGGACTTAGCTAACTAAATATATTACTTTTGCTTCCTATTTACACATATTCCTTTTTTAACAACCATGAACATATGGTCCTGCAGCTAGGTCATTAAATGAATTGGTTGACAAATGATGAATTATATATAGTATGTACATTACAGTATCCAGAACAAAGAAATGGTCAAAAGAAACTCCAACTTGGTGATTTTGCTTTTATTTCCATAACTCTTACATGCAGTACTGTAATGTGTAACAGAGCATGTAAGTGTTGTAGTGTAATGTTACAGTATAAACAGTAAAAATTAAAGTACTGTATAGAAGGGTGCACTGTACAAAAAAACCCACTGAGACTCTATAAATACACAGAACTATACAATAGATGGGCCTTAAATTCAAGCAGTGATAAGTCCAAACAATCATTAAACAGGTAAGTTGTTAAATGTGGAATATCTGTACTATACTCTCTCTTTTTTGTTGTTCCTATTCCTGCATTCAGTTGGGTTGATGAAATTTTCCTTGTTTTGTCTTTTCTTCTATTGGTTTGAAATTTATACATGTCCCACCACTGTTTTTCTACTCGCCACTGTTTCTCAATTCTGTAGATCTACACATGAAATTATGTTTACCTAATGAAATCTAAATGTAGACTTTTCACAAACAAGATAATAAGTGTTCACTTCTCTCTGATATTTCCTTCCGAACTTCTCTGTTAATAACATCCACAATTCTAGTTTTAAATTGTTATTTTAAGCATTTTTGGAAATCAGTGTTTATAGTCTTAAGAGAACTGACTGATGACTTAGATAAGTATTTTTTTCCACAATGCTTCTTTTATATTTATTGTTTTTCCCTTGCACGAGTATATTTTAAACATTTTTGAAAGACTATGTTGGCAATAAACTTTCTTAAATCCTTAATGTTAAAAATGGTTTTGGTTCACTCATGGTTTTGAATGATATTGCAGCTGGATATAGAGTTCTAGAATGACAGTTATTTTCAAATAGCTCATCGAAGACATCATTACATTGCCATTTTGTATTTAGTATTTTTTGTTTTTTGAGACATGGTCTAGCTGCGTAGTTCAGGGTGGCCTTGAACTCATGGTACACCTCCTGCCTTAGTTTCCAAGGGGGCTGGGATTACAGACATGCATTACTATGCCTGACAATATTTAGTATTTCTGATGAGTTTTACAATGAAAATATGATCCTTCTTCCATTGCATTTAAATTTTTTGCTTTCATAGCTTTTAACATTTTTATCCTTATTTGGATGTTTCATAGCTCTCTTCATTTCTGGGAAAATTTTAGATATTGTTTAAATACTGCCTTCTGCCATTCCCTTTGCTCTTGCTCTCTGAAATTTCTAATAGGTGAAAACCCAGATGTCTTTGTTAACATTTATATCTTTTCTGGAAGATTTCCTAAACCTAATGTCTCATCTTGCTATTTTATACCTCAGGGTGTGTATGCTGTTTTCAGCCTATCTTTTGAGTTTAGTTTTTCAACAATTTGTGCTTTCATTTTTGATATCTCTAGTTGGTTGTTTTTCATAATTCTTTGATTTTGTTTTGCTTTGTGTTGCAAAGATATTAAATGTACTTGTTCTAATTAATCCATTGGTTATGTATAAGATTTGTCATTTGCTTAGTTATTCCCCTTTCATGGCATTGACCTTCCTGAGACATCTGACACTTCTTCACTCTAATCTTCCAATTTAGAATTCTCCAGTCTTGTGTGAGCACAGGCTTACATAACCAGGGTCTTGGTTTCTACCATGGCATCCTACTCATACTTTTTTGTGGTGCAGGAAGGTGTGCTTCACTGTTGGTTTCTATGCTCCCAGGTGCTCCTCTTCATATTTTAAAGACAAACTATATAGCCAGTAATTTCATTTTTAATCAGAGTTCTACAGTCTTTGTTATAGAGGTATTTCACTTCATTTGTTAGTCTGATTTCTGGCTAATTAATTTTTCAGAGCTATCGTGAAAGGAATTATTTGAAGCTATCATGAATTGAATTTTTTGCCTGATTTTTTTCTCATTGGAGTCATTATTGGTGTACAAGAATGCTACTGATTTTTGTGTGTTGATTTTGTATCTTGCCACTTTGCTGAATTTGTTGATCAGTTCTAAGATTCTTCTGGTGAAGTGTTTCAGGTCTTTTCTGCAAAGAATCATATAATCCGCAAATAGGGATTGTCTTGGTTACTTTTCTCTCATTGCTGAGACAAAATATGTGACACCCGAAATTAAGGAAGAAAAGATTTCGTTAGCTCACAGTTTGTGGGGGTTTCAGTCCGTAATCGGCTGGTTCCAAGGCAAGGTGGCATGGCATATGGTCAACAGTTCAAGTTGGCAGTAGAAGACAACAGCAGCAAGAGCAAAAGTGGGGGAGAGCAAGCCTATTCTCCTCCCTTATGTTGTAAGCAGGCTACCTCACCCCACCCACCTCCTTGGGTATAGCATTCATCATCTCCCTGCCATCCTCTTGCACAGGCTCAGGGTGTTTACAAAATAAGGACCCTGGGTCCCCTGATGAGTTGCTTAAACTTCTAACCATCTCAGGTTGACACAATGTATCAACCATTACAGGGATAACAACTTTTTCCTATTCTTTTCATTCCTTATTGTTTGTTTGCCTTCCCTGATTTCTCTGGGTAAAATTTTAAGTGGTATACTGAGCAGGAATGGTGATAATGGATACTGTTGACTCATTTCTGATTTTAGAGGGAATGCTTTTGATTTTTTTTACCATTTAATGTAATGTTGGCTTTGGATTTGTCATATAATGGCTTTTATCAATTTGAGGTAAATTCTTTACCTATTTTCATGAAAGTTTTATTTTTTTTTATCATGATGCGGTATTGGCTTTTGTCCAAAACTTTTTCTTCATCTATTGAGATTATCATGCTATTTTTATCCTTGATTCTGTTTATATGCACACACACATACAAGCCTTAAATTCTTAAGTTACATTAAAAATCTCAGCAAGACAATGATCTTAGGAAAGAAGAAAATGTCAGACAGGGGCTCAGAGTACACACATATGTATGTTTGGATGGGCAAGTGACTGCTTACTTGCAAATACCATTTGCACTTGTTTTGTAATTTACTGAAGTAAATGTTTCAGTGCTGATGCAGTAAAGACTCTGAATTTAATTTCTAGTAGGTCAATCTAGTGTTTTTCTCCTTACTGTCTGTACGACAGGAGTAGGGACCCTTCCATCTGAGGCCTGCGTCTAACCCTCAAACAATAGTGTAGGAATACCTCTGCCTTAGCTGTAAATCTTGAGTCCTTTGTAGATATCACAGAAAGCCCCAAGTTGGAATACAGTACTGTAAAAAGAGATACACTTCCTTGTGAAAACTGGAATTGACCCTGAAGTTTCCTTAAAAGAAATTTTATTTATTGAGCATGAGATAGCTCTTAGGAATTTATATTCATTGAATTTAGGGAAAAAAAGGTCTTTTCATGAATGCTTAAGCTTCTAACCTTTGTTTTTTATTAATTAATTTTATTTCATTGTCTTTTGAGACAGAGTATTGCTATGTAGTTCAGATTTGGCCTTAAGCTTACTATGTAGCCCAGGCTGGCCTTGAACTCACAGTGATCCTCCTGGCTCAGCCTCCCAAGTGCTGGGATTACAAGCATGTGCCACCATGCCCAGTTTAAGCTTCTAACCTTTGGAGATGGATTGTTATATCCTATTCTTACAGGATGGAGAGAAAAATATCTGTGTTTTTGTCTTAATCTTTTTTCGGCATTTCTTTCTTCCTTTGATCTGTTTCTTGTTTGTCGTTATCTCTATACCACCTGTATCTCTTTTTTATCTTTTTGTTTGCCACCTGGGCCCAACTTCTCATCCTTTAAGTCTTTATCTCTTCTCATTTTCTGGCCATATGTGGATCAGAAAAGTAATTATAAAAATGATTTGTTGTTTTCCTTAATGCAAATGTTATTTTCTGTGTTTTCATTGTAAAAGCCAAGGAGTAAAAACTTTTACCATTGCTTTCTTGTAGAAAACAAAAGAACCTAAAAACTTCTACACCTAGCCCAAAGTAACAGAACTTTTTAAAAAGACTTCTGAATCTATGTAAATAAAGTTACAGAAAAGCACAGCCATCGTAACTGTACAACTCAGTGAATTTTCACAAAGGGATGCAACCACATAACCAGTACTCAGATCAAGGATGTAACGTACCAACATCTCAAGAGGCCTTTCCTGGCCCTATCCAAGTTTCACCTTCCTCTCACCCAACAGTAATTATTGCCAGACTTCTAACTTTGCAGGTTAATTCCATTTATTTTTGTGCTTTATAGAAATAGAATGTTATGTCCTAGTTTGGTTCCCCTGAGTTCTGACCCTGAGATGAAAATTTTCATTCAGGTTGTTTATTCAGGAGGTACAGGCAGCCCTGAGTGGGGCATAAGGAAGTGAGTACATAACTTAGTAAATCGTTCATTTAATGAAAACCAACATACTATGTGTAAAAAAAGCTATCACAGAAATTTAACATATGAGAACATTCTGCGTTGTGTCTTCATTTTCTCATCTGAGAAGGATTACAGTGTCTATTTCACAGGGTTCTGTACAATTAATAAAGTCATTCATGCAGAGCATTCAGAAAGAAGCATGTGCACCCTCTGTTTGACAAACGTCATACATGAAAAGCCCACAGAAAACATTATTGTTAGTGGAAAAAGAGTGACAGCTTTTCCCTAAGGTCAGGAGCAAGAAAAGGACGGCACTCCCGCTGTTGCTATTAACACACTACTAGAAGTTTTATCCAGGGCAATTAGAAGAGCAAATAGAAGAGCAAAAAGCAGTCTAATTAGAAACAAAATTCAAGCAAATGGGGAACAAAGATACGATTTTATAGGTAGAAAACCTATAAACATCCCAGAAAATAATTGTTAGCACTAATCAATGAAATCACGAAATATGCTGGATATGAAATCAATACAGAAAATAGATTGCACTTCTATACACTACCAATGGAGAATCTGAAAAGAAAATAAAGAAACTGGTTTCATCTACAACAACATAAAAATACTTAGAAATGAATTTCCTGAAGTGAAAGACATGTATGATGTTCCAAACTGTGGAAGTGGCCTGTTTGGGAGGAGGCAGTGGGACTCCAACCTGGAAGGACACATCCCCCTCCCC
>RJWT010043151.1:0-12004 GCA_004365215.1 Cuniculus paca | reverse complement strand
GGGGGTTTGTGGGTCACTGCTCTCAGTGTCTTCTGGAGCCTCCAGATTACTGCCTGCCAGCTGTTCCAAATCAGCCAGAGTGAGATTAACTCGGGGACAGTTTCTCATCATGGTTTCATATTCTTCATCTTCTTCAGACTCCTCATTGTCACTGCTGCTGGAATCAGATGGAGCTTTATGATCAAGAGGCTTCATTCCATGACTGAGGGCTGACTCTTTGTTTTTTCTTCTTTGTACTTTATTACAATGATTGGAAAGCTCTTTCTTTTTGAAAGATTTTTTGCCTATAGGTTTTTCTGTTTGAGAAAATTCTGTACTGTTTTTTACCTTACTGCTGTTTTTTTTCATTGCAATGATTTCATCTGTATCACCTGAATCATACTCACAGTCACTCCTCATAATATTGTCACTAACATTGCAAGACACATTATTCATACATAGACTTGATAAAGAACATTTATGAACATCTGATTTGAAATCATCTCTTACAACTTCAAAGGGATCATTTTCAGATTCACTGATGGAGGACCATGAGGTTCTCTGTAATTTTTCCTCTTTTGCAATCATTATTCTTAGTTCATCATCAGAATCAATATCATCATCAGACATGCTATTTATTTTCCTGACAGTTTCCAAGCTAGAAGTCTGACAAAGTGCATTTTTAAGTTTTTGAGCATCAGAATCAAGTACAGGGTGTGACTTGGAAAAAGTAATAGAATTGTGAGGTGTTTTTGGTGCAGCTCGTTGCTGTGGTGATACGTTATTCTCCATTGCCCAGTTGGTCCTTGGATGCACAGTGGAACCCTGGCCCTTCTGTACTTTCATGATCTTCTTGGGAGGACTGTGAAAGTCAGAGAACTCTCCTCGCCGTTTTTTACTCATTGGGTCATCACCTCCTTCCAATTCCCAAGTGAGGCTAGTTATAGGAATGGTATTTGTGAAATCCTCCCCTATCTTCTTTAGGTTGTGGCAGTATTTTGATGGATCATATTTCATGATGTTACCCAGAGTCAAGGAACAAAGAAAAAGCACTTAAGTATTAGGGAAATATATCAGTCTGGTGGGAAAAAAAAAGTGTTTAATCTAATCAAGCTATTTACTTCATCTTACTCTTAATTTCTTACTAAGATTATCAAATGAGGTCTCCTCTAATCGAGCTCTTATGAAATCAATCGAGGTCTTATCAAATTGAGCTAAGACATTTCTAGAGTTAAAACCACCATCATTTGGCAGAAATTACTTAAGACTATACATAGACATTATAGCAAACCCTCTGGTAATACCTATGTACTCTCTACCCAGGTCATGACTTTACCTCAAGGTCTGAAACTGGTCTCACTGAACAGGGATCAGAATTTGCCTGTGCTCAACACTATCTCTTGACACTATTTCTTTGCCTACCATTCCCTGCCAGCCTGCATATTTTTGTGTAAAGTTTTCCATTTTCATCTTTCTAGAGCCACTACCTACCACTCTTTACTTTTGAATGGTACTGGGCATTGAACCCAGCGCCTTCGTACTGGGCCACAACCCAGGCCCTTTTTAATTTTTTGCTTTGTGATAAGGTCTTGCTAAGCTTCCCACTCTGGGCTCAAGCTTGAGATCCTTCTGTCTTGGCCTCCCACAGTGCTGGGATTACAGGTCTGTACTGCCATGCTGAGCTACTTCCTACTACTTTTCTAGTAATTTAAAAACCATCTCAGTTCCCCAGAAGCTTTCTTTTACAATGAGCCCTTGTTCTTTCACTCCTTTGCAGCTCCATTGGTGACTGTTGTAAATCCACATGCAGTATGATGTATAAAGTCATAAATAAAACTGCTTTGTTGGCATTCATTATCTAATTCATATTTCTTAATTATGTAAAACCTAATGACATTTTCTCATAATTCTCTAATTGTTTTATACATGTAGATAAGTAGATCTTACCTTGCCTAGAAAGTGACAACATAAAAACTTTTAAATCAATATCCAACAATTTCAAGGCAGTACAATTATAAATTTATTTTGCAAGTATCTATCAGACTGGTAAATGAATACCAAGAGGTTAATAACAAAGGATATTTTACGCTTATGTTGATTCTTAAGGTGAAGAACAGGTAAGACTCTTCCAAATTTACTGACAACCCAATTCTAGGGAGAGAGGGGCAAAAAAAAAGAATGTATTTACAATATATAGTACATATCACAAATATAAACAAAGTAACAACACACAACTATAATTTTTAAAAAGTTGAACTCATAGTGAGTCGTTATTACTGTTGGAACTAGCTTTGTGACAATGAAAAAAATATTTATCTGTGAGAAAAAGAGTGAGAGTGCCAGGCGTAGTGGTGCATGCCTGTAATCCCAGATCTTGAGAGGCTGAGGCAGGAGGACTACTATGAATTCCAGGCCAGCCTGGGCAGCAAAGTGAGCTGAAGGCCAGCTTGAACTGCATAGGGAGACACTGTCTCAAAAAGATCAAGGGCCAGGGATTTAGCTTAGCGGCATAAGCACCTGCCTGACAAGTACAAGGTCATGAGTTTGATCCCTGGTACCAAAAAAAAAAAAAAAAGTGTCAGAGGAAAAAAGAAGAAAATTTAGGGCAACTATGAATTTGAAACATAACATGGAGTATATTACATAAAAAAACCAGCTATCCACCTATTACACAGGCAAATTTGGGACAACCTGTATTTTTCACACCTATTTCCCTTGATAGACTGCATCTGCCTGGGCTTTGACTTTATTCTCTTTAAAATGACAAGGAACTGGGGCTGTGGATTTAGCTCAGTCATTCAAGTGCTTGCCTGGTAAGCGCGAGGTTGTGAGTTTAATCTCTGGTACCAAAAAGAAAAAAAGTTAAAAAAAAAAAAAACAAAAAAACAAGGAACTATGCTTAGTAAGTTACACATACACTTTGGAAACCATAAAGTGGTACCTATGTTAAGTACTTCCAAGCAAAGGAGGAAAAAAGCAACTAGTCTTAGACAAGATGCCACAAGGATGTGGTCTCAGTGGTCGGTTCCCGGGCTCGCTGGGACTACCGGAGGAGACTCACCTTGCGCCCTGGGACTTCCGTGCCTGGCACAGCTTTCATGTGGAAATCCACCCCTCCCACCTTTTCCAGCAAGTTGGTGTTGCCTGTTGTTGATTTTTCTTTCCCTACTTTTGCTTCCTCTCTCTCTTGAGCCAATCTAAATCAAAGGGAAAGTATAAATAAGAGTTAAAATGATCAATCATGGAAAATGGTTATTTTCCTTCAGTTAATTCTAAACACTATAAACAGCTTTATAGTATTAAAAGCCAAAAGAAAAGAAAAACACTTTGTGAGTAGTATAATGGCCTATGTTAGCCAGGCCTGGTGGCGCATGCCTATAATCCCAGCACTTGGGAGGCTGACGCAGGAGGATCGTTGCGAGTTTGAGACCAACCCGGGCTACAAAGTGAGCTCAAGGCCAGCATGAATGGCATAGCGAGACCCTGTCTCAAAAAGACAAGGGTTGGGGATTTAGCTCAGTGGCCTAAGTGCCTGCCTGGCAACGGAGAGGTCATGAGTTCGATCCTTGGTGCCATAAGAAAACAAAACAAAACAAAACAAAACAAAGCCTATATTATTTTGTAAGTATGCATTTTCATTTTAGAATGGAAAACATGGGAATATGAAGAAAACAAAATAGGGTTCCTTACGCATTTCTGTTAAATTTTTGTCTAGTCACCTCAGCTTCATTACATATATGGATACATACATTTAAAAATGTAATCTAAGCCGGGCGTGGTGGCTCACGCCTGTAATCCCAGCACTCGGGAGGCTGAGACAGGCGGATCATTGTGAGTTCAAGACCAGCCTGGGCTACAAAGTGAGCTCAAGGCCAGCCTGAATGGCATAGTGAGACCCTGTCTCAAAAAACAGGGCTGGGGATCTAGCTCAGTGGCCTAAGCGCCTGCCTGGCAAGCGCAAGGTCGTGAGTTCAACCCCCGGTGCCACAAAAAAAAAAAAAAAAAAAGTAATCTAGACAACCCTGTAGGTATAGTTGGGTAACCTTGTTAAAATTTATCACTGAGATCACTGTACAACATGCACCACATAAATCTATTTGATTTAGCAGTGTCCCGCTGCAGCCGACTGAGCAGTAGAGGGCTGAGCACGGAGGCTTCTCTCCTGCCCGGCCCTCTCCAGGCCCTGGTGTCCACCCTGACATCTTTGCTGTGCTTCAGCGGATGCCGTGGTTCCCCTTGATGGAAGACCAAGACCACCAATCACAAACTCCCTCATTTCTCCCTTCTCAACTTAGGAACCTTTGGCGTTTTATGTATCCTCCCTCCCTTTACTCTTGCCTATGAGGAAGACATGTCTTTACACAGCCTAATTTGTTTCAATAGTTTCTGCCCTTCTAATGATGAGAATGCCACTTCAACCATCTAATTCAAGTTACCCCAACTCATTCAGGCGTTCACAACTGCTCTGACCAATCCATACTGGTCTCTTGGCCTCAGCTGTCTTCCAATTTCCCCTTTCTAGCCATGCTTCTCCAGCACATGTGCATCCACGCCCCAAGGCAGCAGCACCATGTGCTCTCCCTGCTGGGCACAGGTCACAGGGCCTGCCCAGGCTCACACTCAGATGCTGCTGAATGCAAAGTGCAGGACTGCTCCGTTCACAGCCGGAGGACCCAGATGAGAAATAAAATCAGATTCTTCCCTCTCCCATGAGGCCAGTCATCTGAAACAGGTGCCAGTAAGCTGCTTACCACTTGCTTTAGACTGCATCCTTCCTAGGTCTAGAACAATCTTATCAACCTTCCTGGTTACTCCATTCATGTATTTTTAAAATGTTTCCCAATTCAAAAGTTCCCAAACTAATCTTTTCCTCTGAAAAGTCACCTTTACCTTTTTTTAAGCTCTATAGATTGTTACACTGTCTTGTTCTTAACTTACTTGCTTAATTACTTTTATTCCTCTCAGTATCTGTTACTATCTTTGTATCTTTGTATGATAAAGCGTTAGTCTAACTCAACTTAAATAATTCAACACTGTATTACAATCATACATGTACATAAAGCTAAGATTCAGCAACACTTTTTTGGGGGTTGGATCGTACCAAGCATTGCACCCAGGGCCTTGCACATGCCAGTTAAGCAATCTACCACTGAGCTACACTCCCAGTCCATGTAACTGCACTTTCTGACGTAAATCCCAGAAAAACATTTGTGCACATACAGGATCATCTACAATCATAAAAAGGTGGAAGCAGTCTAAATGTCATCAGTGGAAAGGACAAACTACTCTGTAGTACAACTACTCTCTGAAATTGTACTAACAGTCATTATAAAAAAGGGGAAAGGTTACATATGCCAGAAAAAACTCATTTTAACAAAGAAAATAAATATACAATTTTTTAATTTCAATATATAGAGATAAATATGCTGTATTAGTTCTCTTTTGGTGGAATCTGGGACAAAGAATCAGGCTTGAGAGGGACTTCAGTTCTATTTGTATGCTTTTGCTAACAATACAGTATATTACTTGATAATTTCAAAGAAATAAATTGAATATATAAAACCAGTATACAGACATGGGATTTAATCCATGAGGAACAATCTCACCTGTGTAAAAAGCTTTCTTTTGCTAGCTGAATTTGTAGTGTTCCACCTTTCCATTTTGTTTTGTTTAAAATGGACATACCTAAAAGATAAAGAACATGAAAATGCAAAAACATACTTAAGTGCATGCTTTTTAGAATTATTTTGTATCAAAGAAAGTAGGCTGGTTTACCACAAAGAAAGCAGAAAAAAAAGAAAAAAGTAACCTGGAGAGAGAGGAAGCCCAGGCTGCCATCTTACCTTGACCATTTACCTAAAGATTTCTTACGATCTGTGTCTCGCAGCTGCAAAACTTATTTGTGGTTTGTTTATAAAGCAATGTCAGGAGCCTTTGGTGAATAACTGACATTTACTTAGTGTTTATTTGTCACTTCCCCTACTGTATCCTTGAAGCATAATGTAATCTTTTCATGCTGAATCTGAAGAAATTTTAAAGTCCTGTAGAGTACTTTAATCAACTCATACCAATTATCTCTGTAGAAACTGTAAACAAATTAATTGCAAGCTATCGAACTGTTTGAATTATTATGCCCTACCTGATATTTCTAGATGTTTTCTATCCATTTGGTACTACACTAAGTATAAATTTATTTTTTTTATTTTTATTTTAGAGAGAATAGAACAAAACCAAACAAAACAGAACAAAAAAAAGCAAAAGAAAACAGAATAGAGTCAAACACAATACAGCATTTCAAAACAGAACACAGAAAGCTACACAGGTCTTCAAAACGTAACAACAGGAGATTAACTATGGTTACCCCAATGTCTCTTGCTTTCCTCAAAATGGTTGTTCATACATTTACAGACAATAAACTCAAATAAAACAAAGCAATACAAAACCAGATAAAACAAAAGAGCACTACAGGCGATCAAGTTGGCCAACAAGAAACCAGCAATGGCTACTGTAGTGTCCCATTTTTCAAAAAAGCTGCTATTTTCTCACATATTGCAATCAAATTGTAGGAAAGGGACTTAAACCAATCAAATCAAAGAATAAAAGCACTGTTGGACTTCAGAACTTTTTTTCCATATTTATCGGGAATTTTCTATCTTACTGAGCCTTTCAGTTTCTTACACTAGGGAGACAATGCGGTGTTTACACAGGTGGGTTTGGTTTATTTCACTTATGAGTATGGTCTCAAGTCGCCAAATGTATTCTTTAACTTAATCATCACAGTGATATCATGAGGTAGTATTACTTTTTTCATTTACAGGTGAAGCAAATTGGAGCTTAGACTCTTAAATAACCTGCCACAGGTAACATAACAGAGCTTGCATGTTCTTTACTACAATTTCATGTTTCTTCACTGAACAATACAGTAATCTCTGCAAATGAAATGATAAAGGACTGATGGCTTTTTGCCTCTATCTGCAAGTATGTTCCTTTTATTGAATTTTAAATTCTTTTGACTTTTCTTTTGTGGTGCTGGGGTTTGAACCTATAGCCTCATGCTTCTAGGCTCTACATCTAGCCCTCTCTTAATTTTTTTTCCTAGTATTAGTGAATCAAACCACTAAGCTGTATCCTCAGCTCTTTTAAAAAAATACTTTATTCTGAGACAGAGTCTTGCTCAGTTGACAACTCAGTTCTCGTTCAGTAGTGAGATCACAGGTATCTACCACCGTGCCTAGCCTCTTTGGACTTTTTGATCTCAAAGGAACTACAATACATTACTGCATCAGCAGCACTGTGGATTCTGTCCCCGGCTTCCTTCTTCACTGAAGGCCACAATTCACTCTTAGATCTAAGAAGCTCATAATAAGAGGTCTCACAATTTCAAAGATGGGCTTCTGAGGTAATATTCTGCAGCCTCAGTAGTATTTATCAACAACAACTAGATGCACAAGAAACGAACAGATTGAAGAGTGTGGCCACACATTCACGAAGATATTCATAACAGGGAGTTTCTATGAAACTCTGTCCCCTGTCCAAACTATTTGAGAAAATCAGGTTTTAATTCACCTTACTAGCAATGTACTACAGTTTGTAGATGCAAATGGAACTGACCTAACCCTGGCAAGATGTAGGATACCACAATTTGCTTAACCATGCTCATAATTTAGAAGAGGCTGGTGAGATTTAGATTTAGAACCAGAGTTATCCCAAGTTACACAGTGACACCAAATGACAAATAGCATAGAAAATATATGATGATCTTACATTTTTTCAGGTCTGCTTCTGCAACTCTGATGTTAATATATGCAAAGACTTTCTGTGCATTTCCTAAAGAGAAAAAGATTTACTCAGTCTTATTTAGAGAATATAAAAACAATTTTCTAAATTTAAAAGATGCTCTTAGAAACTTACTCTTTCAAAGGACACCCTTATTTATTCTATATTATATACAAAGTTTATATTTTTCTCTTTTTTGGGGGGTGTAATGGGGATAAAACCCAAGATCTTCACACTGAGGTATATTCTCAGCATCCCCTTTATTTTGAGACAGGGTCTAGTTAAGTGCTGAGCTCAGTTCTCATTCAGAGAAAGATGTTTCAGGCTGGGCTTGAACTTGAGATCCTCCTGCCTTAGCCTCCCAAGTGCTGGACTTACAGGAGTGCACCACCATGCTTGGCCAAGGTGGCATTTTTCTAAGCATGATTATCGAAATGTTCCAAAAGAAAATGAATCAGAAAATGTCAAGTAATCAGTTAAGGAAACACTGTTTCTAAAATCAGATTCTTTAGATGTTTTTCTAGTTCAGTAATTGTTTTTGATCAAATTCATAGTGCTTCTAGGTATCACCTATCACTTCCATTGCTCAGTGTTAACATTCGCCTCTGCGGTTGTTTTATTCTGTAACATCTGACCTGAGTTATGTTTGCTTTAACCACCCAGTAAACAGGCATAAACTTACCTTGGTCATCTTTTCGTGTGATGATCTCCACATCATGAACGTCTCCAAATCTGCTGAACTGATTTTGTAGGTCTGTCTTCGAAATGGCTTGGCTAAGGCCACCCACAAACAGACGCTTTGTTGCTCTGCTGGCTTTCATGAAAGCTGGTCATATACTAGGCGTGTTCTAGAATGAAGATAATTTTCTGTATATGGAAGAGTTCTTTCTCGTGGTTCTTCTCACAGGTAACACCCTGAACCTTTTGTACTAAATTGGTCTCCCGGTGTTACTTTTGTTGTTTTTTTTGTTTTGTTTTTTTGAGAGAGGGTCTCGCTGTGCAGTTCAGGCTGGCCTTGAGCTCACTTTGTAGCCCAGGCTGATCTCGAACTTGAAAGGATCCTTCTGCCTCAGCCTCCCAAGTGTTGGGATTAGAGGAGTGCGCCACCACAGCCGGCTCTGGTGTTAACTTTTACTTCCTATTGTATTGTTTCCAGTACTATGCCTGGAGACTACTCAAGCCTAACATCCACATTCTAAGAGCACTATGGAACCACACCAGCACACACATATAGACTCACGGATAAGCATGGGTTTCCCCTGTAAGTCATTATATACTACCCGTTTTCATTTATTTTTTCACACTGTTGGGTATTTTTATTTATTTGGCAGTGAGGATTGAACCCAGGGCCTCATGCACACTAACCGAGAAGTCTAGCACTGAGCTTCATCTCAGCCCTTATTTTGAGCTGGGGTTTGACTAGTGTCTCAACCTTCCAAGTAGCTGGGATTACAGGTGCGCGCCACTATGCCTGTTTATTAGTTCACACACCTTTTTTGGTTTTTTTTTTTTCACTTAATGCTAAAGAAGAAAAACACTTCTCTAGGATCTCCAGGGTCATAAAAGCAGTAAACAAATGCTGCAATTACAGGACAATACAACTGTTTGCAAAGTGCTGTTCAGGCACAAAAACAGTAAGTGATATGATAGTCGCTATAGATAATCCGGGTCTAATTTCAGATCCATGGTAACAACCCTGTTGGATTAGAGGGGACTCAGGAAGTTTTCCAGAAGTCCTGAGGTCTGACACCCTTTAGGTCTCTCATCTCCTTTAGCACCCTGCAGGCGGTCAGCTCTCAGCCTGCTCTTACCCAGTGAGATCACAAAACAGTATCAGAAGCCCAATACAAGCCGAGCGGCGGGGATGAGAGTTAAAGTGTACCTCTTCCTGGTAGCTTCCGTCTCCAACCTACCCACCCCCATCTTCGTCCTTCGAAAAGACCCAAAGAAGAGAAGGAGGCCAAATCCAACGGCCTCATCACTTTCTATGCCCGAGCCCACTGCTCACCATGCGTCTCTCGGAGCCTGCGCCGCGTAGACCGGTGTCTTCTGGTCACATGACCGAGAAGGTGCCTTCTCTTTCCCTTCCTACTCCATTTGCAACCCATCCTCCCAAGGTTCCGTTTCAATGCACAGTACGCAAAGGTTTATTTCGTTTCTCGTAGTCCAGCCTACGCCAGTTTCCCCTCAACTTCTGCCAATGAGCTCAAGCCAAAATTCCCTAATTTCTACGAAGAGACTTGCTGCCGCGTGTCCTTCGTCTCCTCCCCTGGGTAGGCGGTCGCAAGCGAGCGGAAGCAAAATAAAGACGCGCTCCCTGTGACAAGGTCGGGTGGCTCCATGGCCGCTCGCGGGGGAGAGCGGCCGAGGGTTTGGGATTCAGATCCGAACGAACCGACTGTCTGAGAGGCAGGAACTGTTCAGAGACAGCGCCTTGAGAAGTGACGTCGAGGCCTCGGACTGTCATCTGAGGGTGGCGGCCACTGCTGTGGGCCGCTGGGTTTACGCGCAGCGCTGTCGCCTCCCCCACGGCGCTCCGTAATGGTCCGCGCCGGGAGGGCGCGCGCGGTTTGAAGCGCGGTCCCCGGAGCCGGGGGGGAGGAGGCAGCGGAGGGGCCCTGGCGCGGCGGGGCTGGCGATGGAGGCTGAGCAGGCCGAGGTGCGCGCCTTGGAGGCGGAGATTGCAGCGCTGCAGCGGGCCTGCGAGCAGCTGCGGGCACCCTGGGGAGACGCGTCCCGAGTCCGGTAGGTGGCCCGGGGGCGGCGTCCCGGGGCGAGGCCTTTGAATCTCCACAAACCCCGGCACTGCAACTCCCTGCAGGCCGGGTGCTGCAAGCTTAACCGAGACGCCCCCCAATGTGGACGGGAACAGACTGTCGTCCTGACGGGGGTCCCAGCGTTGCGAGCATTGCGTTTGGGGTTCTGTAGTAAGCGCGTTGCGTGCAGCTCACTAACTCGGGAGAAAGTTTTGCAGACCGCCTAAAACTAAAGCTTGCATTCGGCAGGCAGCTGTATCCAATTCGGATTTAACAACTCTTGGCCTTTGTTTTTTGTAGGCTACTTAACTATGGTAGTTGACACTGATTTTTCGTTTGCAAAAATAATATAAACTCCTTTAAAAAAATAACTTGCATAAAGAGATAAGTCGATATGACGAAAAATGGCTAATAGAGTCTGTAGAATTTGACAACTGTCTGAGGCAGGTACTGGTGTTAATCTCATTCTAAATTTAAGGAACCGGCGAATCGGAGAAGTTGAGTAGTTTGCCCAAGGTAGAAAAAGGAGGTGTAAGAGCCCAACTGGAACCCCAAAATATCTACCTACAAAGTCCAGGAACTTCCCTTGATTGAAGAAGAGAGAAATGTCTGAACAGTTAATTCTGTAACAAGGATGTGTCACCTCAAACATGCAAGGCACTTAAAAAGTAAACCGTCTTGTAAAAAAACTTTTTTAATGGCCGGCGTGGTGGCGCACTCCTGTAATCCCAGCACTCAGGAGGCTGAGGCAGGAGGATCGTTGAGAGTTCGAGACCAGCCTGGGCTACAAAGTGAGCTCAAGACCAGCCCAAATTGCATAGAGAGACCCTGTCTCAAAAAAACCACACACACACACACAATTTTAATGAAGACTAATTTGAAACCAATGGTGGTGTGGGCCTGTAACGCTAGCCACTCTGCAGGCTGAATCAGGAGGATCACAAATTCAAGCCCAACCTGGGCATTGAGCGAGACCCAATCTCAAACAAGAAAAACAAAAACCAAAGAACAAAAGGGCCAGAGGTAGTACAGTATAATTAAAAATAGGGAAACTGAGGGCGCCACTCCCTTCCCTTCATTCAACTATAAAAGTAAACCCTAATGATTGTCCATGTTCAGGATTAGGAGTTCTTGATGCTGGAGGCAGCAAATCAGGGTCACAAGTGAGAGCTGAAATGGGAGGCACCTGCATTCAGAGGTGTCTGACTTTCAATTTTGGAAGCCTGAATTATGGAGGCTTCTATTCGTCTTCCTCAGTTCCTTTTCCTCCTCCTTTTTCCCTTTGCCCCTTTGTCCTTCTGCCTGTTCCCACCGCTACCACCTTATGATCTTCAATAAACATAGCTACTTACCACAACATACACGCTTGGCAATTCTTACCTTGATTTACACAAGAACCTGGACTACTTTGGGCCCATTCAACTGCAACAGAGGTGTAAGTCAGTGCAAAAACCCCGGGGTCAATCCCCCATACCACCGTAAATCTGAAAAGG
>RJWT010043150.1:0-12009 GCA_004365215.1 Cuniculus paca | reverse complement strand
TGCACTATGGTTACAAAAATCTATATTCATATCTGTCCTTTACAGAATATGTTTACCCAACTTTGTTCTAGATTAAAGGGCAAAGGACATAGTGCAAACAAATACAGTGTATGATTCTTGATGGATCCAGACCCCAAAAAAAGGAAAAAAAAAAGTAACAAAATGAGAAACATTTTGGAAGCAATTTGGGAAATAGGAATATGTTCTGTATAACTAGACAATTATTTTATAACAGTGTTAAGTATCCTGGTATAATAATAGTGGTGTGGATTCACAAGATTCCTTGCACTTAGGAGATGCAGACTAACATTTAGAGCAGGAGAGTTGACCATCTGCAACTTCCTTGCAAACAGCTGGAGAAGATATGCAAAGAGCACACCAACTTACCACAAATGGGATAAAATGTTAACAGTCAGTGAACATAGGCAAAGGGTACAAGGGTGTTTATCCTACTGTTCTCTCAACATTTCCGTAGGTTTGAAATTTTGCAAAATAAAAAATTTAGGGAAATAAATACAAACTTAATAACAATTTTGAAAGAAGTTCCCAGATAGGCTATAAATGATGGATTGGTGTCACGTGGTGAGGGCCCATCAGATAAGACAAACGATTTGAGGTGTGTGTAGAAACCTGTCCTGCAGTTACACGTTAGGGTGGTCCTCTGCCAAAACATGACTCTCAGTTTTTCGGCCTTTCTAAATTCTCCTCTTTGTTTGTTTATTTATTTGTCTGTTTATTTATGTTTCTGAGCTGATTCCAGACTGCAAGGAGTTTACCAAACATTTATTTGTTACTTGATCTCCACATTTGAAGCAAATATAGTAGTGTTTATCCCATCTTTTGAGAAACATTGTAAAATAACCTCCCACATAAATGTAACTGTGGTTTTTTTCCTAGTATGTTACAGAAACTCATCATTTACTAACATTGTGCCTTTTTAAGAATCAATGCCTTGGCTGGGTGTGGTGACACATGCCTATATACCCAGTACTTGAGAGGCTGAGGCAAGAGGAGCACTGCAAGTTGGAGGCCAACCAAGGCTACAGAGTGAGACCCTATCTCAAAAAAAAAAAAAAAAAAAGAATTAATTTCTTGAAGATTTATCATCTCTTTAATCAGAGCAAACTCTTAATACACCCACAATAATCAATAATGTACCTGTGAACCTCTGTTTTATTGGTGTATTTTTATGGGATTTTTCTCTTTTAAATTGTTCTTTTATCTGTTGGCACTAATTTTGGGGTTTAGGAGCCAGTTGAGGTACAATTTATCTTGGAAGTGAGTACATGAGTCAGCACAGGCTTTGAAATTCCACCTAGAGGGCCATGCAGGCAGGGGCCACGCAGCACCACGTCTCTGGACTGCAGTCTGTGTAATGACCACTCCCCAGACTGACCCTGCCCATGTCAGTTCGGCTCACTGTAGTATAAAATCCTTTTTTTAATCACATTCTTTTTGTCTCTGATTGTCAAGCAGAGAGTGTGCAGGTTGTGGCTTCTCAAGAAAACAAAAGCAGCATTTGCTTTATTAATAGAGTTGATAGTCTCTTCAAAGCAAAAATGTAGATTAGAAACAAATTACCGTATTCTTTACCCACTGGCTAAGATTTAAAACAACCCCCCAACGGTCACAGAAAGGAACTAGACTTACTTCAATGTAAAATGCATGAACCAGTTTCTAAAAATAAAATTGGAAGCACTTGGGTTGCTGCAAACATCATTCCAGGAAAATGAGTTATATGAGTGTCTTAAATTGTTTTATGGAAGTTGGAGATTAAAATGATTTTTGGTAGACATCGTGTCAGCTTCCTATTTGAATGGGTCCAGGGTGAAGCTGAACAGAATTATAGGCAGAATAAATAAATGACATTACTGGCAGTAAGACAGCTGGGCATTGACAGTAACTCTTTACGTATACATTCTTCACACCCCTTCAAAGTTTGTCCTGACTCTACCCATGTATGCTGAAAGTTCCATATCAGTGGTGCCTCTCAAAGCTGACTCCTGAGGAGGTGAACTGTTTCCAGGCACAATGACCTTCACAGCTGGAGGGAGGAGACAGCACTCGGATTTCCACAACCACTTTATCCCCAACTCTTTCCTCAAGAACAGCAAAGGGTTGAATTACCCCCGGCCTCCAAAGAGACGAAGCTCTGACAGAGATGAAGTGTTTGGGAAACTTTGCAAAGACTTTTTTCAAAAAGAAGTCTGAAAATTAAACAATCCGACATATATAAAGAGAATAATATTTTATATCTCCCCTTCTTGGTAATTGATTTTTATTCTCCTGTCATTCTATATTTTATATTCAGTATTAACTCAGGTTTTTCACCCCAGGGAAAGGGGAAGGCCATAAACTCAGGAAGAATAAAAGAATCAAATGCAAGGCTCAAAAGCCCATACTGAGCTCCAAGAAGGTTCTTATAGGGATGGTGGAGGCAAGTTTGAGAGAGAGGGAAAAAATGCCAGGAAGAAAAGAACAGGAAAGGCTCAGAACATGAAATTTACACAGTTAAACCAAGGTCTGGTGCACACATAGCCCCTCCCACCAAACAGAGGGGCAGCTGGAAAGAGCTGGGAGGTTCCTGAGGTAATGTAGTTCACGATGTGGCTCCTGTAAAGGATTCGCACAATGTTCCCTCCGGGTCCAGAACTCTAAAATGTGGGAAGGCGAGAAGCAGGGAGCTTCCTGTCCAGCACGCTGAGAGGAGTGACCTTCCAAAGTTCCCATACCCACGTGGAGCAGCCACAGCAGAATTATCAGAACAGGGCGTGGACAGGAATCCAAGAGCCCACCTCAAACACACACTCCACCCTGAGTCCCCTAAGTGCTCGGGGGTCTGATTGAGCCCGGAGTTGACTAAAGTGCCAGTTTGCAGCCAGGCATGGTGGCTCTCTGCTGAGGCTTCTCTCTCAACACCCAGGTTCTACCTGAATCCCCCAGGCCTTGGCCACTCTGAGAGAGGCTCAGAGGGAGCCGGGAAGAGAGAAGGGGGCTGAGGTGAGACAGGGGATGCCCATCTACCCCAGAGAGACTGAGCTGAAGCTCAGTGTGGAGTCCTCACCTGGCCCCGTGGTTCCCTTCCACATGGTTTTTGGTTGGCGTAACTGCAGAAGATAGGGGCTGCTGGCATCTTGAGGGTACAGGCCAGGATGCTTATACACATCTTACAATGACCAAGATTTCTCTCATCACAAAGAATTATCTTTCCCAAGATGTGAACAGTGACTAATATTTGGGGTGACAAATCCTGAGTCAGGGTGATTGAGTTACCACTGTCAGCAGAGATCAGGGGAGAAAATAAAGTCATATTTTCACACAACTGAGTTTCTGTAACTAAGTGCACACATTTACTACAGTGCAAAAACAGGCCTGAAGAGAAGGTGAGTGGAACATATAGGGTGATCTGAGAAACTCCAAAACTCAAAGGTAGGGTAAGAAAAAACAGGAAAGAAGATTTAGGAGAGGAGCAGCAAGATACAAAAGAAACTAAGAGAGTGTATAGTATCACAAAAATGAGGAAAAGAGGGAAGAGTAGCTCTGGGTAAAATGAAAACAGAAAACAGAGGTAAAGCACTAGGTAAAATGCACTGAGCCAAGATGACTAGTGAAAAACAGACATCAGGGCCAGGGATTTAGTTTAGCGGCACAAGCACTCACCTGGCAAGCCTGAGGTCATGAGTTCGATCCCCAGTACCAAACAAACAAACAAACAAACAAAAAACAGACGTTAATCAAATCCCAAAGTTAGCCTCCTGCCTACTAGGGTCAGAAAGAAGAATGAGACCCAGAGAACTTGTAAAGGGATTAATTTCAAATAGGCGAAGAGACTCCACTATTGGAACAGGAAGAAAGAAGACTTTTCAAATAGAAGTTGTGGATTTTTATTTGATTGAAAATAAAACTGTAAATTTCCCAAATAGGAAGCCAAGTCATCTGCTGAAATGGAGAAGTCAGAGGAGGAGAAGGCGGAGGGGTGCAGGACTTGAAATCATAATTATGCCAGCAGGTGGATCAGTTCATGGAAGAAACTCAGTAGGACACGCAGCCAGTGCTGAGCACCAGGTAAATGTGGTGACCATGCAAACGTAGAGGTCACAAGCAGCGTAAGACAGCTCCCCAGCCTTTCTCAGAGAAGACGTAGCTTAACCAGTGTGTGTTTCTGGTAGGAACAGAGGTTTTTCAGCCACAGTTTATGTCAAAACATGCTGAGAACTTTTTAGAAACATTCACACCCAGAGATGGACTATGTCCCAGAGACGCTGTCTCCACATGAGGGTCAGAAGAGGCTCCCAGTCATGTGCACCCCCAATTAGGAACCTCTTCTGTATTTGGATGTAACCAAGGAAGACTGACAAGTGAGAAAATGGAGTAGAGGACAGTAAAAATTTAAGCCAGGTTAGGGGAAAATGTGAAGATTTGGGCCTGGCCTTCCCAAGAAGCAAGTTCCACCATGCTGATGAGTAAGAGCCTCAACCGGAAGAGGAACCACACCTTCCTGTGAGCCAGCTGGTACGTGGACTGAAAAACCAGAAGAGCAATCGCCCGCACCCTGATTCAGAGGACTCAGGGTGAGATGATAGCAACTGAGGGGAAGGGAGTAACTTGATGCTTGTATTGTTCGGTTGACTCTGCAGGCTTGGGTCTGGTGGTCTGGGCATCTGTTTGGAGGATGGCAGTGTGCACTGTGTCAACTGTGGGGGATTTCCTCCTGTCTTGTTTTTGCAATCCAATGTTTTGTTACACTTTACTGTTTTGTTTTATCCTTGTGTCTGGCAACATGAGCAACTATTTTGAAGATAACAATGTGCAGTATTGTTGTCACTGTTTTGTTGCAGTTTATTGTTTAATTTTATTCAATGTTATGTTTTGACTGGTTTTATTGTGTTTTGTTTTGTTTGATTTTGATATGTCTGATGGTATGGACAACTGTTATGAAGATAGTAAGATATATTATGGTAGCCATTGTTGATTTCCTATTATCCTGCTTTGAAGTTTTGTACCACTTTAACTGTTTTACTTTGATTGACTTTATTCTGTTTTGTTTTGTTGGGTTCTACTCTCTTTAAAATAAAACTAAAAAAACAAAAGATTTGGGCCTGACAGATAGGAACAATATGGAGATTAATAGCTAAGAGATAATAAAGTCAAATAACCCATCCTCTATAGGGCAAGTGCTGAGGGCCAACTTTGCATAGAGCAAACTTTAAGATACATTTTCATTCTCATCCTCAGTCTCTCTGGAAAAGAAAAGAAGTAATCTTTAATCTCCCAAAAAGCCATGGTTTCTTAAAAATGATGGTCTAGAAATGCGTGTCATTTCTTTGGTACTATTTAAGCCCTGAAGTTTTCGAAGACTAGAGCAAAGCCAGTCCCAAGGACACAGATTGCCAGAGGTAGGCTGTGTAAACAAGTTGACCTCTAGCTCAGTTTCATATCAACAGGTGTCCAACCTTCGTGTTCTTCTCTGTTAACAACAGCACAGACAGCTAGGAGAATGTTTTGCTTTCAGGGTTCTCAGTAAAACACTGAGACCTTGCACTTTTGGCCTTGTCATGCACTTTCCCCCTTTAGACAATGTATAAAAAAGGAGGCAGACTGGGTCATTGCTGCTTCTTTATCAGAGGGGTCAAGTCCCACCTGGTCCCAGCTTTCCTTGCATGTGTCTATAGTTTCTTCTTGATCTCCTGTTGCCCCCTCTTGGGACCTTGCTCCCCACACAGGTCATGGAAGTTAGTGCCTAATGTGGGGTCTGAGCACAGGGGACCCAGCAAAACTACAAGAGGTGACACTGCAGGAGTGAGCAATATAAAAAAAGGTATGGCGTGCTTTAAGTAATTGCTGGGTGTAAAGCAATGGGGAATTTAGGATCTGAAGTTCATCCTTTGTATACTGAAATGCTGAAAGCTTTATTTAAGGTTAGAGAGATGCCTATGAAGACTGCACAGCTTGCTAAATATCTTGAGTGTGTGTATTTCAAGAAGAAGGAACTGTAAATTTACATGCTCAGGAGAAGCAGCTTGGAGCAGGGCTGGGGAGGGAGCTGGCCAGGATGGGTCTATCTGGACCTCTGAAGACTTTTAAAGGGTTGTTTAACAGGGAAAAACTGCTGCCTTCCTCTTGCATCACTTCTCACAGACCCCTGGGTGGGGGAAAAGCAGGGCCAATTTGCACAACCCAGCAGCAGGAAGCAGGAACAAATGAGTTCCCCACCAAGCCTGGAGCCTGGTCCAGACAAGGGAGGTGACAGGAACCCAAATGCCTGCTTTGTGTTGTGTCAGCCACAGCAGAGAGCATGTGCTGGGCACCCTGACTTGGGGCACCCAATGGCAACTTCCCCTTAGTCCCGGAGTCACTTGGACAGCTGTGGCTGCAGCTCACCTTTTTAAAGCCTCAATCAGCCCGAGCACACAGCACCCACCCTGTCTTGGGCACACACCCACTCTTACATTAAACGACTGCAGAATTCGCAGCCAGCAGGAAATTGTTTGTTTGTAGTAATAGCAACTCAGGAGTAAAGGGTCAGGGTGAGCCCTGGCAAAGATAAATGAAAGGTACCAGCAAAAGGAGTTTATACAAGTGATATTATTAACTTAAATTATACTAAGTCTTACAGAGAGAATGCTAATAGAATAAAAAGAAGGTCTGAGTATGGAACAGAGGGTGTGGAGATGACTGAGCTGGAAGCTACATGAAAGAAGAACACAAAAGTTGCCAGTATTCTTGTGGGAGAATTTATTTTTTGTTTTTTGCAAATTCTTCTTATAAGAGATCTCTGCTAATTGACCCCCCAAAATTCTGATTAGTCTATTTATAATTACAAATTTCTAAATTCTAAAAGAGTTGTTAATCCAATTTGTCCAAAAATATGAGTGCACTCTGATTTTATAAACAGATTTGTCCAATGTATTTTGTTTGTGTGTGTGTGCATTTTGTTTGCTTGTCTGTGTGTCAAATCTGTAAATAGTTGTTTTATTTGAGCTCAACAAATTTTTCTTCTTTTTGCATTTTTGAATTTTTAAAGCATTTGTCTGATATGGTTCCACTAAAGTTGCCCAGTGCTCAAACTGATGTTAAAATCAGTTTTATAAATGTAAGGTATATAGTTGTCTATATATTATGATTGAGAGTTTCTCATTGTTCAGAAATAATATGTTAATGTTATGTTTTCATTCTCATAAGTTATCAAAAAATTTTTAGAATAGTTAAACAAAAATGCCTCGGGGTGAGAAAAAAACTACTGGACAGGACTTCTATAGTTGAATAAGAAAACAGCTGCCTGGAGATAATTGTCCAGTTCTTGTTCATTAATAGGCAGCCCCAATGATCTCCATAGCCTTAGGGGAGACATCCAAATAAATGTTGTTCAAAATATATTATTGTGATATGTTTACACTGGTCATCAAAACACTGAGTTTTCTAGAAATAAAACAATATGGTTTTCTCATTGAAAGATGCTCTAAGTACAAACTAAGTTATAAAACAAAAGTTTTCATATGGCTATGACAATTGATTGTCACTAATCTTATAGTGTATTAAATGTATTAATGCCTTCTAGATGTATGGATCTTCAAAAATGTAAAACTGGTATTGTTTATAATGATATGCCTCGTCTTTTAGATTCAAACATCTGCCTTTCTCTTGTGCTCCTGATATTGTGATAAGAAGTTCATGTTAAGCCAAAATGAGGTCACCAGCAATAATAATATTTTAACAAAAACTTATGTGATGTATATGCTATGTATGTGCCATTATACCTAGAGAAGCCTAGATATTAAACAGTGCAGACAATGTTACCAGTTTCTTCAATGACATCCTATTAAAGGTCGACAAATCATGTGAAAGCTTCTTGTATACTAGATAGATTATTGACTAAAAAAGGCTATTCTATGTCAAAATGGAGTTTTAAGTGTTACAAAAATGTTATCATGATTGTCATGTTAGAATATTATGTATGTCTTTTGATTTCAGTTTTTCTCTGTAAAACTGTATAACTGTTGTCTGCTAACATTCTACAGGAATTCAACGACTAGAACATCCATGGTTGGAAAGAAATAACATTTCTGGCTATACTTTATATTTCAAGGTGTTTGATACTCAAATAAAATTATAATAGTTAAGCTCTCTGCTCCCACTACAATATAATGTCACTAATCTTCTCTTCTGAATGTTCAATGACTGAAGTTTAGATGCCAAAATTAGAAAGATAGATGGGCTAAGAGGACAGCCAATATATTGACCCTGGCCCTCCAAGGTCAATAAGGACCCAGGACATGTGCAAAACTTTTCAGCAACATCTTGCAACTCTGATGAGTTACACAACCTCCTGACCTAGGAGATAGATAGACCACAGAGGAAAGAGATAAGTGGTGTATAGTGTGCCTAAGGAGAGTCACCAGGAGAGAAAAGTCTCCCAAGATTTCACAGAAAGCAACTTGGTCAAGCAATAACGATGACTCACCCAGATGGCCTACACTGACAGAAGAACTGAGAATTTCTGTACATGGTTCCAAGGTAATTTTTGAGGAGATTTGACTGACTTTGATAGCAAGAAGTTAATTTTAATTAACACAGGTTTCATTTTAAGTTGGTCTTAAATATCCAGCAGAAAAGTATAACATAAAGCAATGCCATAATAATAAACTAGCTATTAAAAAATTCAACTTAATGACACCTTCTGACAATTTCCAGCTACACTGGTAACTGACTACTGTTATGGGTTAACACACTGCATAGGGTTAAATTGCTAAACACAGGGACCTAAAATCCTTGCACTGAGAATTTTTAACCTAAATGAGTAAGTCCATTCAGAGTGAAAAGTGTTCAAGATGAAAAGGCCTTCACAGAGAGAAACTTCACCATGGACACCTGAGGAAGAGAGAAAAAGAAAAGCCTTCCACAAGGAAGAAGGTCTTCTGCAGAATTCCCCAAACACATCTCCTCCAACTCCAACTGACCAACCATCATTTGCAACTAAGAAATAGAAAAGGGGAACATGTGTGGAGCAGTTAAACAGCAGCTGAGCCTGAGGTCAGCAAACTCCTTGAGACTAGAACAAAGACAGTCCCAAAGACATGAAATGCCAGAGACAGACTATGTAAACAAGTTGACATTTAGCTCAGTTTCATATCAGCAGGTGTCTGGCCTTGGTGTTCTTCTTTGTTAACTATAGCACAGATATCTGTGAGAATGTTCTCACTTTCAATGCTAAATACTAAGACTTTGAACTCTCGACTCTGTCTTATGCTCCCCCCCCACACTTTTGACAGTGTATAAATAAAGAGGCAGACCAATGAATCTTTAAAATTGTGTGCTTCTAGTTTCAAGAATATAGGCTATGACCACTGGTATTCTCACCACCACCTGCAGAACCCCTTTTGTCCTACTCTGTCAGCGATGGAGCTCAGTCATAGGGTGGGGTCAACACCGAACTCAACTCCGCAGAAGGACTGAGCCCAGGGGCTGCCAGGGGAGTGAGCAAGGCTGTGACAGCAGAAGGCCTGATTTGACTTTGCCCAACACACTCAATGAGGCTGTCCCTGTCTCTCAGGGACACATTTCTGCACTGTAACTTCTCCTTGAGTTTTGTGTATGGTTTGGTTATTCCTAGGATTGGATCCAAACTCAGTGCCAGTGAAGACTCTGAGCAGCTGGCTCTACAGCTTCCCCTCTCCATTAGCCCTCTCCTTTCCTGGCCCCCACGCCTGCCCTCCAGCCACACCAAGTGATGGCATTTGCTGCCGATAATGTGTTCTCATGACTGTGCCTCTTTTCTTTTCTGGTTCTGGGAATGGAACCAGGGTCTCACACGTGTTAGGCAATTGCTCTGCCACTGGGCTACCCTGCTGGTCCATTGTAACTGTGTCTGTTCCTACAGGAACGCACCTCCAAACCTCCTGACTGGGAAACACTCAGATTCTATTTACATCAGCCACATTAGTGCATGTAGCTTTTCCCTCCATAAAATATAAGGGTTAGACTCTAACAATGGCACAGTTGTGGCTGATGGGTCCAATCTGACTCATACCCATCTAGACATGCGCACTGTGAGCGTGCGCGTGTGGATGGGCGTCCTGCGCTCTCAGGTCCAGCCCTCTCTTTCTCACTTGCACTCAGCAGCAAACACATTTGCATTACTGCTTAGCCCCTGGGGCCACATTAACTTCCACCAAGAGGACTGAGGATCTCTGAGGTTTTTGCCTTGTTCTAATAATATGTGAACTAATTTAACACCAAAAACACAGGCTCAGGTAGGAAGGCATTAAAGTCCGTGGTCTCAGGTACCAAAAACCCTACTGAATATTCCTGGGCTGACGCTGATACCTTTATTAACCTATCAGATTACCTTGATGAGCCTATGTGGCTAATGAATTTCTTTCCTTTCACCACGTGACTTAGCGGGTATGAGCACCTTGATCTCAGATGGCAACTGATTTCTCCCCCAAACACTTGTCTTTGTGAAGCTCTAACCCAAAGATGAGCAACTGTTATTTTGCTTCTTAAATAATAACTTATGTGGGAAAAAACAGCTTCTGAATTTTCTCATTTGAACACTGAATAGCATCTACAGGTTTCAGCAGCTGAAGAGGAAATCAGGAGCACATTTTTCCCAACCACATGATTTGACAGGATCATGAACCACTGGGATTCCTGTCTCCCTTGGGGAAACTGTTGTCTGTGATATATGCTCACCTGCCCCCAACGTCCATTTCCTTTGACGTAAAGTATATGGCCTTCTCTTTGACCAAGGCCCATCTCATCTTAAACTAGTTGAACCTTTTGTGCACTAAACTACATGCTTCTGAGTGCAGTAAAAACAATTAAATCATCCAATTTGCCCAAAGAGAAAAGTCAACAACTGCTAAAAGACCCAGGGCTATATCAGATGGTCTCTTGAGACACATTCTAGCTGTTTTAAACTTCTAAGCTTAATTTATCAAACTATTGTGCTAAAACTATGATATTCTCATGAATAAAAATTATTAATGGAAAATACATATAATTGGTCTACAATTACATTGAAAAATCTTGCTTCCAAAATGAAAATAAGGAATCACTGAGGATCTACATGTGGACACACCAATTTCTGAACATCAAAGAAGAGGTCAAAGTAACACAGGGCTGGAATATACACAGTGGCACCCAGAGATTTGAGAATTCTGTCCGAATGATGATCTACAGCTCCAGACTCCAGACCTGGGATACCTGAAGCAATTTATGACTGCAGAGCTGTACACGAGAAATCTACTTGGAAGTGGAGTAAAGAAAGATGGGTTAGTATCTTCATAAGCACTTGTAATTCTCTAAGAAATCATTAAGGTCATTTTAAAGGTTATAACCAAATAACATAAACATTTCTAATCTTAACGACTGTTTGGAAGTGAGTAGCTTGATAGAGGAGACAGCATGGAGATTCTTGCCACCAGAATTATGGCAACTGTGGACTCATTTCATTTATTTGGAACTTATCCTTCATTTATGAAAGGTATCTGGCTGGGCAGTGTGTCAGCTAAAAGCTCTACAAGTTGGCTGTGGAATAAAGTCATAGAACAGTATCCACTCACCACTCATCTGCACAGTAAGTTGAAAGGCTGGCCTCTCCACTGCATGGCAAAATGAACAACATGAGAGTGAGAAGAGAAAAGTAACAAAAGGGAAGAAGGAAGAAAGAGAAGGAAAAGATGGGGAAACAAAGACAGGAAGGAAAGAAAAAAGTGGGAAGGAGGAAGGTAATGGAAGGACTAGGAGAACACAGGAATAGAGAGAATTTTTTTCTGAAAAAATGGTTTTAAAGAATGGCTGTAGGGATTTAGAGAAATCATTCTTAAAATTCATCTGGAACCAGAAAAGACCTAGAATAGCAAAGGCACTTCTGGGCAGCAAGGGCAGGACAGGAGGCATCACAATCCCAGACTTGAAAGTATACTACAAAGCTACTGTAATCAAATCAGCATGGTACTGGAATCAAAACAGACCTGAGGATCAATGGAATAGATTAGAAGATACAAC